>CAJDSM010030846.1:7463-21633 GCA_903981925.1 Ostrea lurida
AACTCTTGATTTGTATTCCTTTATGAGATTGATCACTGTTCGTTTTATTCACCTTTCCTTCAAGAATCCAGTGATGAGATGTATTTGTTGGATTACATACGGGGTCATATTTGTAGGAAATTTAAAAAAAAAGTATTTTCAAGAGCAGGGCCACACTTCCTGGGGTTAGATCAAAGATCAAGCTTTACAAGAATAAAGGGGATTTCTTTTTTTAAAATCATTTTTCTTTTCAAAACAGAGTTATTTGAAGTACCCATGTGTTGTGTGGAGACATGCTACTTCCAAAACGTTGTTGTTGCGAGAGTTTCAACAGTCACGTTTAAAGACAGCATTGCGCAACTTCTATGGTCGTTATAACGATCTAGTTTTGTCCATGTGCCATTGGGTCAAATGCTGTCTGATGTGTTTCATAGTAATTGTTAAGGAGGATCTCTTACATCGTCATAATGGCTTGTCCTCCTTGAAATATGGATGAAAATATCACTATCAGGGTTATATGTTAATTCATTTCAATTATTAAATGCCTAGCCGATAGATCAGAAATTATAGCACGTTGCCTTCTGAACTGCAGATCGTGGGTTCGATCCCAGCAGGGATTTTAATTTTTTTTTTTCAAATTGTTTTCTACTAAACCTGCATTTTGTGACTAAATTGAGTGAATTTGAAACTTGTTTTTTCAAAATATTATTTAGCATATCCTTTATTTTTCATCCACGTCAAATTTCACTGGTGTGCATTCCACCTTAATAGAGCGTTTTTTCATACACTGATTTGACTACGGATTGCTCGTTTACCTGATAAGACAATGGGCTCATGGTGGGTGTGCCCGCTCGACAGGGATGCTTATTCCTTCTAGGCATCTGACTTCACCCATTGCGCACGGTCGGTTTTTGCCAAACTCTTGTTTTGTATTCTATTTGGGACTTACGAGACTGTTCGTTACCTTTGCCTTTTCATTCAGATTCAGTTAAGTCACACCATGCGCCGAGGCTAAGGTCGTGTTATGGTGTCAAACTTTACATGAAATAATGGAATTATGGGGGGGGGGGGTAAAGTTCCCTTAAAAGCGACAGGACCAAAGAAATTCAGATGCGCGTTGTGTTTCCTGCGTCCCATGTATTTAAATTTTATTTTATTTTCTGTCGGATTTAAGCCCTCGTTAAAATAATCTTACATGTACTAGATTTATCAAGATACAAACTCAAACTGTTTCATAATACAACGCATTCCTGAGGAACTAACTATCATTCCAAGTTGTGAAATGTGAAGGGCAGAAACGGAAATGTACATATTTAGTAATAATTTTCTGTCCCAGACAGATATTTGCCTGCTGTATCGTCCTGAATGAGGAGATCATTACGTCATGAATGATTAGATCATTAATTGGGGGATTGACATTAAGTAGTCTAAGTTAGTGTATATGCATATTGTCGATATGATCTACGAAAATGCTAGTTGATTTTGCTCTCAAATGTCAATTTAGCGATAAAAAAAATGACGAGCCATTGTTGCGTAATTCGACAAGTTATTAAAACGATGAATAACAATTATATTACTTCTCGATAATGGAAACTCGATTTTTCTTGTTAAATTAAAAATAACATATAGTCGCCTATTCATTTAATGAACATTTTCTCGTCATTTATAATGGATACGACGATTAATACTGTTATATAATGGTGATCGTAGGTGACGATCCACAGCGTTTCTCTTTTCACCCAAGTCACCTACGGCTAGCGAAGATGACTTGGATTTAGTCTCATGGAATTTTACTATCTTTTGTTTGATATATAGTAATTGTGCAATCAGACTTGTGCATCTTTTCTGACAAGTTGAAGAATTTCTAGTCGTTACATGATTTTTCATAAATAGAAGAGGTCCTTTCAGGTTTTAACAGTTATACATTATACTAACTCGTTATGCCACAATAAATAATTCGTTAGAACGAAATATTAATCACTGTTACGAGATAATTAATTCGTTATAGTGAGATAAAGAATTAATTATCAAAAATGTTTTAGTCTAAAAACACCAATGAATAACCTACGGTTGGGAGCGTCTATGTGATATAGAAATCGTACTTGTGGTGACCTTAAAACAGTTGAGAGCTTGCGGGAAAGACCCGAGAAGTTCCGATTGTGTTGGAATAGCGAAAATTGTCGATCTTGGACAATGAATCAAAAAAAGCTAATTTCTTTTGAAATTTTATGATTAAAGATTTGCATAATCAAAAATTAAAGTAGTTTATTCTTTAAAAGCAAAGCTATTTAACTATATTTGATCCATATCCATTAAAAGTTCAATCTAATTTAATTCATGAATTGTCATACTTGTCATAAAGTTAGTGTCGTCTGTAAAGGAAGGATGAAAACCTTTATGTAATTAACCAATCAATTAATCAAATATAATAAATTGTTACTCATGCGATACCATCAGAAATCAAGGTTTTTCCTTCTTATAGTAGGAAGGACATAAAGGCAATTTTCATAGCATATTTTGTGCAGAGATAAAACATTACCCGTAGAAATATAATCCCCTCCAAACATCACAAGCAGGTGTGTTATATTCAAGTTCTTTGGCTTTTAATTGGAGAGTTATGTTTACCATCATATATTGAAGATACACATACATCTATGCCTTATATTTTATAAGAAATAGCTGAAATGTTTCATTGTATCAACATGAATGTAACCCGACCGATGTCCTTGAGAAAAGAGTAAAAAAAATCACAGCATGTTTTATATAAATACTTCATATGAATATGAAAAAGTCAGAAAGCAAAGACAGATAGAGCATAAATATATATAATTTGAATATACTCTAAACACTTTCTTGAAATATTTCGACCGTGTTAATTACCGGTCTTCATCAGTCGTCTTTATTTTCATTGATTCATTTCTGACTGAAATAAGACCTTGTAGTAAATGTAATCTAAATGAAATTAGTGATGAATTCCAATACACTTTTAATTGATGTATATATAGAATTATAATAAATCCAAACAAGCATGTTCCTGTATAAGAAACATTGATAAAATATACTCCCCGACTCAAAGACTACTGGAATCTTAAACTGTATAATACTCACGCATAAACCATAATTTCTATGTAAAATACGAAAATCTTTGTATACAACTGTGTAATTTTGATGAGATAAATCAGTTCATGTTCATGTTGATTACTTGTGTATTACAATTTTAAACGGAATGTATAAGATTTGATTGTTGAGTGGCGTGTCTCTGTCTACATATCTTTGTTGTTTGTTTGTAGGTGGAGGAGAAAGGGTTACTCATTCTTTAAAAGTAAAGCAGTGTTGTTGACCGTGGTCATTCTCTGTATCGTGGACTGTGCTCTAGTACTAGGGGAGCTCACTCTGGATCTGTATAAAGTCAAAGGTAACTAACTCACGTGACTGCCTAGTCAGATTTGTGAAAATGTTGTAAATATTAATTCTCAAAATTCAAATACATTTAAAATTCAGTCTCCCCAAAAGGGGGGAGTATAATAACTGTGATCAACAATTGAAAATATCATACATTTTGTAAATAATATAAATGTATATATTCCGGCATGTCTCTCTGATTAAACGAAAACTGACAGAAAGAAATTTATATCACAAAAGAAATTAGAGGTGAATCGTTTTATAGTTACATCTAATTTTAGCGCTATATATGGGTGATTCTTTGAAACCCGTAAAGTGCGTGCGATAATAATCTCACAAAAACGGAATTTCGTAAACATGTAAACGAGTAAGTATATAAACTTGTTCAATACATTGTGCCTCTACAATCCCCAACACTCCGAATAGTTATTAATTATATTCCAAACGCCATGTTAACACGTGCTTATCTTAGTTATTTCAGGCATATTCATCTTTCGCCGAAATTTTATATCCTCCGTCTAGAACAATGCAAGGAAAGGTCTCCCAGTTTGGTTTATCAGATTATTAATCTTTCTTTCTTTATTTCATTCACCCTTCTCTTTGTCATTGTCTATACACAGTGGAATAACATGCAATCATATATACATATACACTGTGTTATGTCGTTGAAATCAATCCATAGTATTCTTTAAAATGTCCCAAGATCTGTAAAATATGATTGAAACAATGAAATAAATGAAGAAATATTCAGCGACCTGGTTTTCGCGTGATGTTATATAAGAGTTACCATAATGATTCACCCTCAGCCACCTTGATTATCATTTCCCTGTTCACTGAGTCATTATATCGTTGATCTACAAATTTCTATTAATGGTGACTCACCTATTCAACCGACATGATTTTTCATATATCGGTCCTTATTGATGTCATCTTAAAGGGACTGATTCACGATTTCTCACTTTTAATAATAAAACTCTACTGCTTTTGAAAGCAAAGTGAATCTCATTGTAGAGAGTTTATTCTTTGGCATGTAAACAAAAGTTGCGGTATGTTATTGTTTAAAGTTTCAAAACGTATGGTATTTTGGGAAAAAAAATATCATGTATAGCGGATTTCAAGTATACGTTTGGTAAAATGTGCCACTTTTAAAGGTAAATTTGTGACTGCGCATGCCTTAGATTATAAAATTTTACTGGCTTGTTTGTAAACATATAGAAAGACGGAGTCTTTGTTTACATAACACAGAGTTAACTAAAATATTGCTCGTATCTTTGCATTCAGAGGGTCCAAATTTTGGTGTCAGGCAGTTTTAAATGAGTTATATTCTTAATTTTTAACATAAAAATAATAAAAAAAAAAAATCGTGAATCAGTCCCTTTAATGCGTTTTACAATCGTTTTTATTAAACAATTGTTTCATAATCCATGAATACATATTTAGTAATTCTTTTCTCTTATAATTATTAGCAATAGATACTTGTCCATAAACAATGTCAATCTTAATTTCTCAATCTGTAAAACTGAAGTGTTTCAAAATAATGTCTCAGATCTCTTTCTGTCTAGACTATAAAATCGCCTTTCCATGAAGTGTGATTGAAATGTTTTTCTCAGAGGTACATATATAAGAAATGAAGCTAATTTTGACCCCCCCTCCCCCAACACACAAAACACAGCACACACACACACACACACACAGCAGATATTAAATATAGTATATATATCTTAATAAATATATATATATATATACGATAATATATATATATATATATAATACGTATATAATATATTATATAATTATATATAAATTTATTTGAAATCCATTCTACAGTGACATTAGAAGACAACGAACAGTTTACAAACAGCGCCATGGTGTTCCTGCTTAAAGTAAAACAGCGCTATCCGAAAGTCCTGAGTGATAAAGAGTACGATCGGGTTTTTGATATGATATCATCAGCGGAAATAAAATGGAATTTGCAAACAGATAACGAGATGAAAGAGCATTATCAGTTAGATGACGAAGCGACAATATTGGACTTGGTGTCGTCTAGAAGGCCAAGAAGTGCGGATGTGAGCAACAAAAGTGGAATAAACGCTAGCAATATCGACATTCCCAAAAGGGGATATAGCATTGAGGAAAGCATAGCACACGCGCTACACCTCGGAAGTATTTCATTATTAGGAATAATTCTACTGGAGGTATGGTGTCTTTGGAAACATGAACTAAATATATATCTTACAGGGTTTTTTCCCTTCTGGGAATTAGCAAGTCCCCTACAATTTACACTATTCCTTATAAACGTCGCATTAAAACACGCAACGTCTGAGAATAACTATATGGGTCAAAGTATCCACAGAGCTATTTTAGAAGCGCTTTTATTTCTTGCATCAAATTCACGAGTAAATTCTTACTGTGCAAGGTCTGTTCCATATTAATAATTTTCCGTACAGTGCTTTGGACATTACTGCAAATGTAGACATTTGAGAGAGAGAGAGAGAGAGAGAGAGAGAGAGAGAGAGAGAGAGAGAGAGAGAGAGAGAGAGAGAGAGAGAGAGGAAAACAATTACAAGTAGCAAAATGATATAAAACCTAAGTATTACACAATAAAAATGAAAGAAATTTGTCTTAGCATCAAATCTACACCATTCTGCATTGATTTTCAAATTACCTTTAAAACCTAGCTGCTGATCTTTAAAATTGATTGACCAAGATCAGTTGAGTTATTTTTCGAACCGCTTTCATTGTTCAATAATAAGCTATAACACATTATTTTTCCGTTCGCGATTTTTTCTTATCTGTGCTCTAATGATTTCCCGTTTCAGTAATGGTCTCGTCAAAAACATTGCCCGAATGAAACAATAGACGTGATTAATGGCAGTTATTTGTCGCTTTGCTTAACTTCTTTAATAAAAACTCGACTTTCAATTCTCTAATACAATTCCTTTTGTTATTTTTGCAGACATTGTTAAAAGCTGTTTGTGCGGGAAGAGGATTCTTTCACAGAAAACTCGAGGTATATAATTGAAATAACGGCGAGAGATTAAAATGGAACTTCCAATTTTTCACAGGAATTAATATTTGTCAATATACGTGTACTCATATTACACGAAAGATTTTCTACTAACATCACAATACAACACAACTATTTAAAAAATGTGAATACTCTTGAACCTTCCGCAGGTACTTTTTTTTTTCCTGTTGATATACCGGTACTATTGATGAACACTTATAAGAAAACTATTCGAGGTTATTCGTGGTAATCAAATGAAAACCTAACAATCTATAAAAATGGTAAAAAAAAAATCTACATAGCGCCAAATTTATTGCTCTTCCAAATGTAGATACCGTATAGCGGTTTTTTGTTTTTTGTGGGTTTTTTTTTGGGTGGGGGGTGGGGATTTAGGGGGTATTTATTTAGGCGGACACAAATTTGGCGGGAAATGGTCAACGTGATATACTAGTAATTTTTGTGGATAAAATTTTGGTGAACTCTGATGATTTTATTTAAATACAATGAATATGTGTACTAATGTACTTAGATTTTGCGATTTTCATTTTGATGAATCTTTGGTAATCGCCAAACTAGGTCAAAATAGCATACGCACCAAAGAAAATGAAAGAAAAAAGAAAGAAAGAAATATAAAGAAAAAAGAATTTTTATAAAGGCCTATACGCTATTAAGAGTTTAAAAAGTTAATTATCTACATATCAAAAGTAAACCATCTGTCACCTTTCGTCTCCGACACAGAGTTTTAAATTAAGATGTTGGCCAGTTCAAACCTGAGTAATCTATCATCAAACAGAAACATAAAAACCCAAGACCTTCCGGATGAACCTTTAAAAACCGTGCTCTGTTGCATCCCTGCATGTAAGGATATATCGTCATCATCAACAATTTATATCGACGTTCACCACAGTTATTGTTCATTAGATGACAGCATGTGATGTGATCAAAATCATCACCTACGACAATGTAGAGAGGAGCGAGAATCAATATACGCACGGCCTTTATATCCACAAAGTAATTTATGGATTTCACAAGCTGTTCGTATAAATTTCGTGAACAGAATGCATTGTGATCATGTCTCCACTACATCGAAGTAAAGAGATTTCATGTAAATGCGTCATCATAGAATATAGAACATATACCATCACGGACTACTTACTAGAATACTTTTAGAATTCCTAGGAAAAAAAAGGTTTGTTTGTCCTGTAGGATTTTTAAATTTCCTACTTGCAGAAACACCATATAGAAACATCACTTATTACATGGTCAAAGCTTTGGTAGTATTTTGTTGTGAAAGTTGGGTACATATCACCGTCTGGTATTTCTACTCACGTTACAGGTCTCATGTCCTATACCAATAGGCGACAACATGCGCTAGAAAAAAATGTATACAGGGGCGACTCTATATGCAGGAAGGGGGGGGGGCAACTCTATATATAGGAGGCGACACTACATATAGCATTCGGAACACCGAGAATGTCTCGCGCATTCGAGACATGCGAGGAGTTCCGAGTGATATACAGGGGTCGACTCTAGAAACCGTAAACTGGTACCTTGTTCGCTCTCGCATCGGGATACCATTTTATATACAGGGGGCGACTTTGTATATAGTTTAAAAATCATATTGTCTTCATATAAGAAATGAATCTTATATTTTTTGGGGTGATGCAGGTATCACCGAATTTTAGACGGTAAAACTCATCAATGCGCGAATCGGTGATAACCTGCATATCACCCGAAAAAATATAGATTTATTTCTTATCATTTAATTTTATATTACAACAACAAAATAATGTTACTTGTTGTTCAGGTACGTGATCGAAAAATCACCTCAATTCTTAAAAGGTGTTTTAACCAATGATAATCCGCGCTAGGTGATCACGTGAAATAAAATTAAATGATTACAATTTAACAACATGTAATTACATAACATAAGTAACAACAGAGAAGGGAAAGCAAGTCATACAATGACTTATGTAAATCCGCTCTCAGGGGCGACTTTATATATACAGTTGACAATAATTTCTATATACAGGGGACAACTCTATATACAGGGGCGACTTTATATATACAGGGGACAATTCTATATACAGGGGCGACTTTATATATACAGGGGACAATTCTACATACAGGGGCGACTTTATATACAGGGGGCGAATTTATTTCCCGCCATAGAAATATTCTTTTGGGTTAGGGTTTAGTAGAAATGAGTAGGCAATAAACGTATCAGTATTTATGATGCTTCATAAACTATTTTCTAATTTTACAAATGCCAAAATTCAGTGATGGTTGCAGATTTATTAAAGCGCACAATGATTTCAAACTAAAATCAATTTAGGTCCTTTAAGATTACCCACAAATTAAGAATTACGCAAATTAACGACGAAGCATTCCTTCCTATGCGATCCCAGTATATAGAACCCAAATCCACAGAAGTTTCCTGATGAGCTATATCATCGTAATATGATTGCAGTCTGGCGCTTTCTGACTTCCCTTGTCGTGTGATGTGTCTGGGAAGTAAAACTCCCGGAGACGCTGAGTTCTTTGAAGTTGTGATGGTGAAGTGATACTTGTGTATTGACTTTTCAGGTCTTTGATGCCTTTATTGTCATCGTATCCTTCGTGGCTGACCTTATTCTGTTGGTGACATTACCGGATTACAACACGAGGGATTTTGTTTTCATCCTGGCATTTCTGTTGCCATGGAGGGTCATACGGGTCGTCGACAGTATGTTCTTTATCTCAGATTAGCAAATCTCTTGAGAAGTGACATTAACAATTACATAATACAGTATTTAAAAAAAAAATGACGTTGAATTTTATTCAAGATATTTTCCATTTAAGACATATTATGAATTTTTGCTTAATATCAATATTTTTATTAAGTTTAGCTTGTATATTATACAGGTTTAGTAGTGGCAGTGAAAGATCATGAACACTTTCGGTTGAAACTTGTTTATAAGCGGAAAAAGAAAATACAAACAACCTTAAGGGAAACGGAAGTGAAAGCACAGATATTTCAGGTTTGCCTACAAACTGTACATGGGATTCAATGAACAATATCGAATATAGACTCTATCAATGTATTCCTCACAAATGCGTAGTATGCGGGCATGGTTACATGTAAATACAGTGCGTGTATTTCAACGACACAGGAATATTCCTATGTAGAGATGAAATAAGGGCTATTTGTTTTCGGCGTATCCACGCATCACAATTTGTTTAATGGAAATTTATCGTTTAATTTTAATCGTACTTATTTCATCAGAAGTCGTACGTGACGTCACGATAGGAGTGTTTATTGCCACATTAAAATTAGACTTCATAATTTTGACCACGATTGACGCACGGGCGCGCCATATACAACTAGCCGAAATAAGAACGCAAAATACATCTGCTGTACAACATGTATGTGTGGGTGTGATTTATACATGTACATGTAAATTTTACATAAGTGTATGAACTGCAACCTTCATGTCTGCACATGTCATGAAGTGCTCTTGTATTTTCAAAAAAAATAATCTATTTCTTGATTATCAAGATAAAGAAAAAAAAAAGAGAGTTTCTTAAAGAAAGATGAATATTTTCATGACAACATTTTGACTGGCTTACCACATCAAACTATTTTTTTTTATGATTTATACTTCTTTTACAGTTCAACCCATTCTATGTATTTTCTATTAGATGTCTGAAGACTGTCTTTTCATTATTTCGTCGGAGATTTCCAGATGATGTTGGTTATTTTTGTTATTTTTTGTAATTACAGTATCAATGTAATGCACTTCGGCGACTATGTTTGTCAGAAGGCCTAGATGAATGGAAAATTGATCAATGTGTAAAGGCGGAGGAAAAATATCAGCGTAAGTAGGCTAATTAGCCTTGATTAACAAAGGAAATAACAATGCATGTAGTTTCTTTCATGATTTTCCTCCAATGCAGCGCGTTGTGCTTTGTGTGCTGTTGTTAATTTGTACTTGCTAATTAAAGTTTGGTTACATGATGATCAACAAGTCTGTCAGAGCCTTTGAGCAGGGAGGGATCTTTATCGTGCCACACCTGCTGTGACACGGGGCCTCGGTTTTTCCGGTTTCATCAGAAGGACCACCCCATTCAGTCGCCTCTTACGACATGCAAGGGGATGTTGAGGACCGATCCGGGTTAGAATAGGTCATCAGAATCCCTTTGTGTGTCATAAGAGGCGACTGAATGCCCCGGTCCTTCGGATGAGACCGGAAAAACGGAGGTCCAGTGTCACACCAGGTACAGTATGGCACGATAAAGACCCCTCCCTGCTCAAAGGCCCTGAGTGCCGAGCATCTAGACCCAAATTTGGAGCCCTTCACCGGCATTGGTGACGTCACAATATGAGTGAAATATTCTCGGTGGGACGTAAAGCGATAAATGATCAATCAATCAATCAAGTCTGTCAGGTGGATAAGGTAGAATTATTAAACAAACAGCATGATAGTTCGCTTCAGTGAGCGTGCAATGTTTTCATAACATTACTCACCAGACTGGTCATTTGGTCTCAATAGAATGAATACTGTTTTGCATAACAAAACTCAATCTCGATTGGTCAGTGCCTGACCCAGGTATGTCGGATAGTGCGTTTGTTAGTGCAAAGCAGTATTCATTCTATTGAGACCAAATGACCAGTCTGGTGAGTCATTGCACGCTCACTGAAGCGAACTGTCATGTTGTTTGTTTAATAATTCTATCTCATTTAATTTGAGACGTCGTCAGCCTTTTAAAAAAGTCTTGATATTTTGCATCGCGTTTGTATTTTTCTTCACAATCAGATGCGTGTCGCATCATTGCTTAATAAACGTATTGTTCTATATCTAGATATCGTTTGTGTATATATTTCTTGTAAGAGGGTTATGGAAAAAAAATAAGTGCCATATAATATTTCAGCCTGAAGTCAATAATATAAAATGTTTTCTTTCTTTATAGCAACTCTTGGTAAAAGAAAGTGTAAAGTCCGACTAGATACCGCCTCAATGTCACCTCTTCTGTATGATCAGTCACGTGATCGTTCCCCTAGACCATCCCTTCCTTCTCTAGATCTACAAGGCTTCAAATTTTGGAACGGAAATTCAATCAAGCACAGCGAATCGAACGGAAGTATTGAGGAAAAACCCTGTGATAAGTCAACAGACTGAAAAGAAATACGAAAAAAGAAATTATAGATCGGATGAGCAAGCTTGGATGGGGGTCACCAATGGTCATTCTGATGTGTTATGTTTGCTACCGAAAGTTCTTGGGCTTCAGAGTGCCTAATGTTACAATCTATGAATTAGCCAGGAGGATTTGCTCGATGGAACCGATCTCGCCAGTAATTGGTAAACAGGCATAAGAGTGCTGTGAAGTGGAATGAATCTGGATTGTGTTAGGCATAGCGAGCGATTTAATATTATATTAGGGGACTATTCCATTCCCCTAAATCAGTGTGCACTATCCCTAAGGTGTTTTTCATGGCTCTGCTATTACCAAGGCTCGAATGAATTCGTTATATGCAATGGTTGTTTTACATGTATCTTTAACTTGTTTTTTATTTCTACTTTGAGGTATAGTACTTCATCCATTACTTGTGATATTTTTACAGTGTGAGTAAATAGTTTTGTACAAATAACGTGTTCGGTTGTTATTTGAGCGTGCAGTATTTATTAATGGTCATTTTTTGTGGTCATTTGAGCGTGCAGTATTAGCATGATAGTTCGCTTCAGTGAGCGTGCTTACTAAATGGTCATTTGAGCGTGCAGTATTTGGTGGTCATTTGAGCGTGCAGTACATATATTTGGTGGTCATTTGAGCACTTGTCATTGCCGCAATACGCAAGGGCATGGATGCATTTACATTATATACATAGTTTGACTGCGGATTGCTGTTTGCCTGGTCGGGACGTGGGGCTAGGTCTAGTTCTGGTCTGTTCAGGGGTCCGTATTTACGTGATGACTTTGACTTTGCAATCGTCAACTTTCCTTTTCTATGTAGTAATGTACCACTATCACCTGCTTATGGTGTGTATCAGTTGATTCGATACGCAAGAGCATGGCATGCGTATGAGGACTTTTTAAAGCGAGGCCAACTACTAACCAAAAAGTTGATATTGCATTTTTATAACAAACCTCGTTTAAAGTAATCATTTCGCAAATTCTATGGTCGCTATAATGACCTTGTTTGCGATTACAAATTATCACTAAGTCATATGTTGACTGATTTGTTTCATACCCTTTGTTA
The DNA here is from genome assembly GCA_903981925.1 of Ostrea lurida. Taxonomy (NCBI): domain Eukaryota; kingdom Metazoa; phylum Mollusca; class Bivalvia; order Ostreida; family Ostreidae; genus Ostrea; species Ostrea lurida. The sequence goes on from CAJDSM010030846.1 coordinate 20,089, forward strand.
GACTATCATTTTCGTCCCCGTTGACGACGGGTAACCGCGTTTACTTGTTTCGACTATGGGCGCACGGCGGGTGTGACCGGTCAGCAAAGGATGCTTACTCCTCCATGACACCTGATCCTGCCTTCGCTTTTGTCGGAGGTCCGTGTTGCCCTACACTCGATTTTGTATATATGTTTTTAGGACTATGATTGCGTTTAAGACATTGTTTACTTCGCCAATTTATATTTACCCAACTTTTAATTTGTATTCTTTATAGGGGTTACGAGATTGATCATGCTTTGAAAATCGAATTTCTACCCACCTATCTAAAGTAAATGGATTTGCACATATGTAAGTCCAAATTATATACAATGGATCTTTTGATAGAATTATGGATTCAAATTTAGTATTCTCTTATCAATGCTGACAAGCTGCTGGAAGTCGTCATTACAGATTTTTCTTCTTGTCCATTGAACAAATTTGATTTACTCAGTGATATTGATAAAATGTTGCAGAATTTTACAAAACATGGTTTTAAGATTGATTTTTTATGAGTTGAGCACTGCCCATAACGATGTAGTAGATATTTGATTCAAACTCTTATAGTTAAACGTGAATACATGTACCTCTAACTACTGTATGTTTTAGCTTCTGTCCTCTACATCGGTCCATAGTTCGATTATTTTTATCACATCAAGATTTTAACACCTTAAAAATCATTCAATTTATTTATTTGTATCAGAGAATGCATATAAATATTCATTCATTTCTGAAAACCCCTTATATTTGGGAACCACGACTTGCCTGTACATGATTACAATAGAATGTAAAAGCAAAGTTATAAATAAAAACATTCATTGACAGGATGCACTCCGCAAGTCACGTGTACAAAATGAATACGGTTTGTGTGCCATCATTCTTTTTCACCAGCACAGATAAGGCTACACACATTATTATCTCACAATTAGTGCTAATTGGAAACTATAGCTACAATCAATTATTAGATTTATTTATCTATTCATTTTTTTTTTTTTTTTTTTTTTGGTAACGAAGAGTTACAGAGACTTCTAAATTTATATATCTAAAACAAATAATTTAGTCGAAGTACTAGTAGGTATGATATTAAGATGATTTTGATGCAAATCTGAAACTTTTAAAAATATTTTGAGCTATTTCCAAACATACCCTTATCTCATATATTTTTCCACGCCCTTTCCACTCATACATAAGGCTTATGCAATAAAGTTAAATCAATTTCTAAAATGTTGAAACACCATTATGGTGATTTGCAAATGAAGGAAATATGATTTTTAGATTAGATCGCAGAAACCGAACATGCTTTAGAAACGAAAATGCAAAACATAACCAGGATTTTGTCACGTGATGATGGATATTATTTGCTGGACTGGCTATAAGTGTCTTCAACCCTGATTTGCACGTTGCGGATTTTAAACAAAGCAATGAAGAAAATACATTATTGTATACATTTAAGGAATGAAGCTAATTTTGACCTAGGCTATACGATATAATCTAACTTGGTGCAGTTTACGCTTTATAATCCGCTTT
>CAJDSM010030856.1:0-14982 GCA_903981925.1 Ostrea lurida
TCGGTTTTGTCACTTTTGTAAAACTACTGTTTAACAGTCTAATATATTACATAAAACTGATCAATGAATATTTAAAAAAAAAATAATGAGCAAGATTTGAGAATGAAATATGATGAATTATATATTCATAAGAATATATTCAAATTTTCAACGTTGCTACCTTAATTAATGATAAAGTTTGTCTGTATTGGTTAATATGATCAAATTTACTCACAAGTCACAAGTAACCATGTTGTATTATCATTGCATTATTCATACCCGTCAACAACTGTATTTTTTAATTTTTAATGGGGGGGGGGGTTTCTAAACGTATAATTTGGGTACAGACGTCTCGCTGAAGTTTTCAATTCATATATCTAATATTTTTGAAAGCATATATCCATTCATTTACTTTCGTTGAAAATTCTGACCAAATCATATATTTCATACCACAATTGCGTCAGACATGCAGTGGCGGATTTAGAGGGGGGGGGCGCCCCCCCCCCCCCCCTTTTTGGTGACCAAAATTATCATTATGTAAAGATTATAGCTAAATAAACCCCTAAAAAGACTTGAAAAGCCCTTAAACCCTAGAGCTTCCGGGGCTTCGCCCCTGGGCCCCCACTTGGGTTCAATTCTAGACCTCTAGCAGCAGAATATAGGCAGGTCCACTTTTTTCAAAGGGCGGGCCCCTCTTTCGGAACAAATCCTGGATCCGCCACTGACATGTTCATGTTTAAGTAAGAGTACATTGTTATTTTAATACCAGGGTTGTAGTTATATTATGGAAAAATGTCATAATATTTCATGATTACAGGTTTTATTATTAATAGTGGATGAATTCCAGCTAGCGGTTCATTGATGTAATGGCATGTCAACATATAACAGATTGATGAAAATTGCATCCCATTGATATATTAGTGGCCCATTCCAGCGGAACGTCTGCGTATGTTAAGGTATAGAAAGACACACCACCCCCCCCCCCCCCCCCCCCGGGAATATCATGATCATATACATGTTTTTTGGTTAAAGTACTACATGCATTTATGTTTTACAAGACGCAGCAACCAATTTTTTTCTTGTTTAATCAATTAAGAATAGATACACATCTTTTCGAACAATAGACAAAATATAGGCTCTCAAGACCGTGGCTTGAGGAGATACCCAGCATTAACAAAAAGAGAATTCATTTTATTTTTAAACAGGGAGATAAGGGAAATAGTGGAAACAGAAGGAAATAGTTTAAAAAACATTTTCTTAAAATACCAATGAACTAGAAAAAACAATTAAAAAAAAAAAAAAATTTATATCAAAATTATATATATAGATGTCTGAAGATTTAAGTAAATATGATTTGGGCTTTCACATATAATATGACACGAATGATTAGCAATAAATTCGCTAATAATATAATTGTACAGGTCAGAAAGGTAATATAAAGCGTGGTGGTAAGACAATTAATGAGGGGTTGGAGTTAAAGGGATAGTGTCACTCAGTTTGTCCAAAAATTGTAATGAATCAAAATGAGCCTATATGACTCATACAAGTGATTTTCTGTTAAAAATAACAAATTTATGCATTCATATTCCAAAGCTAAAACGTTTATGATCTCTAAAACATGTCTTATTAATTTTTGGCTTCCTGGACAAAAATTCAATTTACTATATATAAGGTTGTTCCTATTGTAAGTTTTAAGGAACATACAGTCATTTTTAAGTTGCAAAATATTATTATCTATATCTTTTTATTATATTTCGAAAGGAATAAGATGATTTGGGGTGAGAATTTTTTTTCCACCAAAATGAGCGACACTATCCCTTTTAAATTAAAAGAAACATTTTCAGAGGGCAAGTTGCGATCAGAGTTTATGCCCCCAAATGGAATTAGGGTTGAAGGATATATACAACAGTCTTGATTTCTTCTTTTATATGTAACTCCTGACTTGTATGTCCTTATGGGCCCTAAATTGGTTTAATAAAATCTATTCTATTCTATACAACAGTAAAAATTTCTTGTGCAAAGTGAGGTCAGTCATACATAGGACGTCATGAAGGCATAAATTATGCATTTAATAATGAAATAACTTACCAGTGCTTCTTTACTCTTCGTAATTTGCATTTTTTAAGTTCTTTTTACAACAAATGTCTATTGTGACGTAACGAGATTACTCCGCCAGAGGTCGTTTACACGCAGAGAATTATGGGTAGTCTGAGAGCACGCCAGTTTTCTCCATTTTGTGAATATAACTTCAGTGCTCTCTCTCTCACTCACGTACCATCCATGTAGCTTTGTGTGTGTGTACACTAGTGTGCTTTTTTCAAAGTGGGAAAGGCATTTTCGCTAGCCAAGGGTTTTCGGTCCACTCCGCTCCCCATAAATAATTCAATTGACGATCAAGCATATTCATAAGGATACTGCATGATATCATTTCAATTCCCGGTTTCAATTGAAGAGATCAGTAATTACGAGCATTAATTGAATAAATGCGTGCTTCATTTAATTTTTAAAAGAGAGCAATTATTCAATGATAGCACACATATCATGTCCGCTGAATAATCGAAGACATCATTTAAAACTATTTGAAGATAACTTAAATAATTAAAGATTAATAATTATTTGAAGATATGAACATTAATTTGGCGCTCCGTAAATAATTGATTTGATGTGCGCATTAATTCAATTGATAAGAACAATGATAAATTCAATCTGTGACGTATACAGGCAATTCAGAATTGAAAATATAATTTTACATTCTTTCACACAGGCACTTGGGGCATGGATCATGACCCCCCCCCCTATTTTTTTCTGATCTGGAATTGACACTGCATTGAATATCATCCAAAACGTTATTTCTATGTCTCTGTACCCTTACAGTAAGAGGGGTGGGGTGATAAATGATCCATGCCCCCAAGTGCCTGTGATCATTCACGCATCAAGAGAATAGAAAAGATATCTTCATTTATTTGAGTTTACGTTAATTTGGTGCTCCTTAGCTAGATCAGTGACAGACGCTTTGTTTTGATTTAAACACATATACCATAGGGATTCTATTATTCATTTGTTATATGCAATAAATATATAAGAAATGAATCTTATATTTTTTCGTTGATGGGGGGTATCACCGAATTTTAGACGGTAAAACCCATTGATGAAAAGTTTTACCGTCTAAAATCTCGGTGATAACCAGCATATCGCCCGAAAAAATATAAGATTTATTTCTTATCATTTAATTTTATATTACAACAACAAAATAATGTTCAATAGACTTTAGTTCTTGTTCAGGTACGTGATTGAAAAATCACCTCAATTCTTATAAGGTGTTTTAACCAATTAGAATCGGCGCTAGGTGATCACGTGAAATAAAATTAAATGATATACCGCAAGTCCCTGCATCTCTCTGGGAAAAAGGATCAGGTCTGTCCCAACATTTTCCCAGCGAGCTGCAGCTAATCCCTGCATGTGCATAATCGCCTCAAGGAAAATAGCGTCAGTAGATCATTCAAATAGAAATTCAATATTCTTCTCACTAAAGGTATGTGCATGAATTCATTGACACTCTTCACACATTCAAAGCGTACTACTTTCAAAATCATGTGCCTTCACACATGCAAAAAATTCTATCAAGCATATCAAGCCAGAGCTAGAATAGACATTGCATATTAGGAAAACCAAAATTATAGCCTTTAATTACTAAAGTTCTGACACATTTTCTGCTAAAATCATAATTTTGTTTTGGTCTAACGATTAAATCAATATAACATTGCGTATAACAGATGGAACCACATACAAATTTACAGCCATACTTACAACAGGTCCATTGACCGCAGTGCTTACTTGTCTATTAAAAAGATTTGCATCTTTAAAACTCTGGACCCCTCTTCATACCAAAATTCAATGAATTTCCAGTAAGTGAATAGGATTGATAACTGACTTTTAAAAGTCAGTTTCGTCATGGAAAATACAATGAATTTTCAGTAAAAAAAATAGGACAGACTTACAGCTAGTTTCAATTTTCATTCACTCATATTCAACAACATTAAAACGGATGACTGCATATTCCAAAGCTTTCCAATTCTTTACAGAATTATTGCCAGCCTTGCATCATGTTTTGAACAAAGAATCTTCACAATAATCTACACTAGGTAAGAATGTAAAAAAAAAAAAAATGCAATTCATGAGAAGCTAATGATTTCATTCTACCAACTAAAGATAAGGAAATCTACCACCGTATATAATTTCTTTTAAATGATCTAATTCAAAGTTCAAAGTTTATCCTGAGTTTCTCAAGCAATTAATATCAAATTTGTATTGCATTATGTATGGATCATATCTCTCCTGTCCTTCATAGAACTTCACACAAATATTTTGTCCAGAGTTTAATTCTTAGTAGACCCACAGTTCAAAATGTGAAAGAAATTTGAAAATACAAATATTCAATATGATGGTACAGTAAAACACATTTATAAGGAATACGCAAAATAATAAATTCACACTTATTGTGAAATGATATATATTCCCTATGAGAGGAAAGTAATGAAGAATCTATTGGATATAATGAAGTTTGGTTAAAACAAACTGTCTTTTGCTCACCCTGGAGTTTTGCAATAACTGTATTTTACAGTACATTTGCAATAGAGAGCATTTTTCAACATTTCAAACCATTAGGAAATGTAATATTTTTCATATACATGGTAGGAAAAATTGCACAGTGTAATCATCATTTCTAATTTCATTTCCTTTCACAAAGAAAATTACATGCATCTCCTTTTCCTTTAATGGTCTATTATTTTGGAAAATACCTCCCCAAAAACAAATGGTTGAAAATGGTCCACATATACAATAATCTCAAATAAACAGTTTATAACAATTACAGAGATCTAATGATGGTGGGGTCAAGCAAACATTTTGGCATACATTTTCTTTTCTTTCGCCTTGTATTCTTCAACAACTTTCTTCACTTTTGCTAGCTCTCTCTGGATACCTGAAATGAAAAAAATTAAATTTTTGTTATTTTTTATATACCAGTAACTGTTACAGTGCCAGTGTTGACATTTATGGACAGATTGCAAACTTTAGCTGGTTTATGTGAACCAACAATACATTTTTGTAGTAGCTCAATGCTTTCAGTATCAATGTAATGTAAAATTCAAAAGTGCACTCACTTAGGCCTGTCAATCTAATTAAAATTAGATCTTTCATCTACTCAGCAGTTTCAATATGTCACAGATCTATTGTTAGGCCTGTTAACTGTGTACATTGTATTTTGGTGATAAGTTTTAAAACTATTATAACTGAAGATTGAGAATGTATGACCACTTGCTTTGAATAATAATGTTTATAGTATTGCATTTCATTTGTTTTGTGTCTGAAAAAATTGCAGTAATTTCACAATATATGTAATACCAAAAATATCTGGACTGATACTTTGGTGTGATCCATTTTTGTCTACTCTATAAAAGACCACAAGACGATGCATGACTCTGAACACAAAATATTTTACTTTGTTTGTAGTGTTTTTTCTTTGATCTAAAAGTACTAAAATTAAACACATCAGAATTTTCCAAAATCGAAAGGGAGCTGACCTCAATCACATCGACAATGGATATTTACACTGTCATAAAGTTCATATGAATTGGTGCAAGCCCTTTTGAGTTATCGAGCGAAAACTGTTTGTGACTTTTTCATGAAAAAAGTTCCATATTTCTGAAATGCAAAATCCGAAATTTTCTAAAATCGAAAGGGAGCTGACCTCAATGGATATTCACACTGTCCTAAAGTTTCATATGAATTGGTGCAAGCCCTTCTGAGTTATCACGTGAAAACTGTTTTGGACGGACGGACAGAAGGAAAAGCTGATTATTACAGGGTTCCCGCCGATACTCGGCGGGGTCCTAATAAATTGGGAATTCCCAATTTATAAAATTTGTTATCAATTTTCCATTGTCACACAAAATCTATTGTCTCTAATCATTATCAACTATTAAAGTAAATAAGTATTGAACAATAGTTCTAAAATGATAGCTGACAAGGTGTTGTTTGGTAAACTATTAAAACTGGTTTTGATGTTTTGAAATATTCAAGTATACTGTACACTTGCGTTGCCCAAAGTTTAAAAGTCACAAAACACTTTTTACTATATATTTCATTGAAATCTGCTTTTTCCTCACAAGCTCTTGTGTTTTTATTCCTGGACAGATTCAAATTAGGGAATAACACCTTCTCATTTGTGATTTGCGACCGTTAATGCTGATTTACGGTTGCAACATGAGTTTTACCGGCGACGCGTAAGCGTCGCCGGTAAACGGATGGTTTGCAACCGGTAAATCAGCATTAACGGTCGCAATCACAAATGAGAAGGTAGTTATTCCCATTCTAATGCAATTTGCTTTATGTTTACATTGTGTTGCTATGTCTATGCTTGACGTTATGTTTTGCGTCACGGCATTATGACGTCACAATCGAAAGCTTCCCATCTTGTTATGTTTTTTGCGTCACGGCATTATGACGTCACAATCGAAAGCTTCCCATCTCGTTAACGCTCATTTTACCACCTCAAATCTCAGTGCATTATCCAATCAAAATACTTGTTACAAAACAATTGCATTAGAATGAAATATTACCATCAGAATAAGTAAGGTTTGCAGTTTCTTCCACTGATTTTAAATTTTTCATCCAACCAGTGATTATTAACTTTTGATGAATTTATCAGTGAACTAAATTATTTGATCAATTCTTGTAAAGGATATATAGAGAAAAGGAGTTTTAAAAAAAACTTACTTTGTCTCATATGGCATATTTTTGCAAGGTTGAATGAAATTTCCCCCCAATTATGGCAATGATCCCATTTAATTCTTCATTTAGTGGTAAATTTTCATTCATATCAGAACAAATATGATCTTGGAAGACTCATTTGAAAAAACATGGTTTCAATGAAAAATATAGTGAAAATTGTTTTGTGACCTTCAATTTTGCACATCAGTGTAGAAGCACAAATATTCGTCATGGATTAATTTCGTTAATTTCGTTGCAGCATAATCAACGAAATTAATCCATGCACAATTTTTAACCCAACTGTTTATAAATACAGAGCTGTCTGAAATGACGAAATTAAATCCCGACGAAATTTTTTGGGAATCAAAACAACGAAATTTTAACCCGACGAATATTATTTGTGCTTCTACAGTATGAAAAAGTCTCATGGTTAATTGCTGCACTCTGTACAATAAAACGGCTCTCCCTGAAAACTGGGAGGAGTTCGCCAAACAAATTATGCACCCTCCATCTAATATTAATATTCAAACAAAGGGACAAAACTCCAGCAAGAGAGGTCAAAATGGATTAAAATAGCAACGCAGTCTAGAGTGACGCACATAGAAGCTACACATCAAATTTCAGTGATAGAGAAATGAAATGCGGAGAACCACCAACAGACATTTACACATCACTGTACCATAATATGTCCCATCTAAAGACCGGTGTATAAAACCCAATATCTTTTTAAATCACTAATGAAAATTTTAGGAGATAGGAGCTTGGACGGCCTTAAACAACTGTATGCTTCCCTCCCCCAATTTTTTGGAGAGCATATTAAACAATATATCTAGCTGTAGGTGTGAACCAAATGCTGGTATTCATAGGAATTCATTAGCTGCTTTATTTGAAATGAAGTTACAAATAAAATGCTTGCAGAAAAAGTTACTTCTAGAACATAACAAATGTTGGCCAATGGTTTCAAAACTAAAGAAAACATTTACCTTTATCAGATGGCTCCAGTTTAGCTGCTTCACTCAAACTCACCTACAAGAAAAAAAAAATGCATGGAATTTTTTTCTAAACACACCTTACTTTAAATGCATGATTTAGCACACCAGGTATTCTACTACATGAAATTAGCTGAGGATTTGAAGTTCATTGAATAATGTTTTAGTGATTATGCCACACCACAAAATCAAATAATCAATAAACGAGGAATTTGGGAGAACATAATTAAAGAAGTTCTCCACAAAATTACATAATCGACTTAAATGTATGAACAAAGCCACAAAATTAGAAACACACACACACATACAAAAATTAATGAAGCTATTCATAATGAATCTCCTCAATATGTAAAACTAAAATTCTATGGCAATAGAGGCTCTGGTAAAAAATTCCCACTAGAAAGGCCTAGTTAACTAAGGGGGCATAAATAGCCTTTTCAGCTTTTGCATGGTATTTTTCTTTTGTTTTTCAAATTAGCTCAGCTTAGCCCTATTTATTCCGACTACAATTACTTTAGGGAGTTTATCTCTGAAATGATTGACGTCTTTTCATTTTGACTCCTTACCATTGCCTGCTCAAAGTTCTTGCGTCCAAATTCTGCTTGTCCTTTCCTGAACAGTGCCTTCAGATTTTTATTATCTGCTTCAAGAACCTGCAATACATGAATGTTGGTATATAGACTGCTTCTTCAGGATGAATTATAACATACATAAATACAGGGGATGTCAACGAATATTTGACTATTCGAATAGTCTTCGATAAAATCGACGTTCAACTAACAATTTTTAGTCAATTAGTCAGAAAAAATGTTTAGCATACTAATAATTCATTTGTGTTTTAGATTCCTTTGAGTAGTTTTACTTGTTTGTTTTTCATATATTTAGGACATTTTATGCTTGCATCGTATTTTATACTTTAAATTGTCTTGATTTGTACTTTTTATCCATTATGACATAATGTTGCATTCATGTTTATGTGTGTAAGGATTTTTCGTTGTGTATTCTATGGTTTTCTTTGAAATATTAATTGTAAATTTTAGTATGTTGTACATATAGCGTTTTAGAGTATTTTTAGATAAGGCGCTATATAAGTGTATTTATTTTATTTTTATTTTTTCTAATTTACCTATTTCGGTGTCCTGTCATATCTGAAATTGCTAGAGAAAATTAGCACTTTCCGATAATTCATATTCATCAAAGGAATTTCGTTTCGTCTATGGGTTTACTTGTATCAAAACTACATAACCGACTTGCAGACACAGCGGAATAGATTTTTTTGAAAATAAAAACTTCGCGTATATAAGGGTATGAGCAAAAAGTGATGTTCTTCCTAAATGTATAAGTATGCATGTGTTCCAATGCATGGCCGGGGTACTCATAATTTTACATTAACTTTGAAACAGAGCATTGTGCTTGTTTTCTGAATGAATTGTACTAGTAGTTAATGGATGTTTTCATTGATGTCTACCTAACAGGACTTCCACAGTTAACTGCGTTAATTTACACCTACATGATCCTGCTCATATTGTGATACACATTCAAGGTGTTTTTCATGTTTATCCAATACGGTGGCAAAATTTCATTGAAATTAAATCTAGATTTACTTTTTTGTACATGTGTATCTAATTGTTGGTAAATACACGTAAAAAGACTTGAGAAAATACTACTGGATTATATATGTGTATACATGTACAATTGTAAAAAGCAATATCACTGTAACAGTCGTTAAAAAATTCCAAATAATCGAATATTCTTTGACTAAAGCTATCGAATAATCGACTAAGAAATTTACTCATTTTGATATCCCTAATAAATACACATACAAAATGACACATCAAGCAAGTTAAGTCTTATGAAGAATTAAAATTCTTTCAATCAGTATTACAATTAGCAAAAATACCTAAAATTCAAAAGCTGTGAAAGTTCTATTATGGCTTCTCTGTTTCTCTCTTTGTTCATACATACATTGTGTCAGAGCATGTTTGGAACCCATGTGCAGTCCTTAAAAGGGGATGAAACTGCAAAAACGAGGCCCCATGTCACAGGAGGTGTGGCACAATAAAGATCCCTCTCTGTTGAAAGGCAGTGAGTGCCAAGCATAGGTCTAAATTTGGCAGCCCTTCACCGGCAATGGTGATACATGTATACTCATTAAAGTAAAAAATTCTCAGGAGGGACGTTAAAAAATATACAACTTTCTAATCAAGGCCTACCATGACAGGGACGTCCGTTTTAAGGTCGAATCAGAGTTCTGGCAGATCTTCTAGATCTGGTTGCTTAGTGAAGGAACAGTCTTATGTCTTTAATGTGGGCTTGGGATCAAGAATTAAACTTGGGCCTCTTGACTGTGAAGTAAGCACTCTAACCATTTGGCGACCACAACCAGTCCACAGCAACTTTAGTCACTAAATATAAGGCCTGCTATACATGTGAGCTCATCATTCTATAAAGCTATAAAGAACTAGTCTGAAACCTTCATCGCCATTTTGTTCTTGTACCACGTTATCTATCCAGATGGTGAGAGATCTTGAATACAAAATGTTTCCATGCAGTATTCTTGCCATTTGGGTTCAAAAAATACACTGACAAATGTGCTCTTGTCAGAACAAAGGTTCCGGATGTGCTCTTTAACGTCAGAAACTGAGGAGATCTCAATAGATATAAAATCACTTTGCCTTTTGAAGAAATATCTCCTATGAGAATGTTGTGAAATCTTGGCATTATTTGCTTTCGGATAGAAATTTGTGCCAAAAACAACTGTTTCACAAAACTGGGCATAGAATATAATGCAGCGGTACCACTGATACAGCTGTTATACATCTTCATATGTTTGACCATGCAGTGAAGCAACAATTAATGAATGACTATATTTTCATGATAATTCTTACTTCTTGACATTGTTCAATGGCTTGTTCATATTCTTCCAGCTTTAGATGGCAAGCAGCTCTAGCAAAGAAAGAAGTTAGTGTAGCAATCAAATATCAAAAACATACACGAAACACGTGCACTTTGTATGTAAATGTACATGAACTGCTATAGTTCTCAAATTTTGAAGAAAAAAATAATCTGCATAGCAAGAGAGTTTTGTTATAAAAAGAAGTTGCAATTTGAATGTATTGCTTAGAATATATTGTCCAGTCATGGTTCCTGAAGGATAATTTTTACAGGAATTTGCTTCTAACACATAGGTATTGGGAGCATGTATTATCATTAACAGCTAAAGTATAACAGAGATATGGAAAATGGTATCCATCAAGAATTTCATTGTTTTGATCTTTTTGAGGAATAATTTTTATCAAGAATATGAACACATTTTTAATACTGCAAATAGTATAGCTGTTCTAATATTCATAGTATCTACATGTACTTCTTTTTGTTTCACTAAGGAAATGGTGGTACTTACAAATTAAGGGACACTGGAATTAGACATGTTGATTCGATTTCTTTGTTTGCCTCATCATTTAAATCCATGTTGTCGTCCACTTCTTTTAAATACCTGAAGAAAGACAACTGAATGAAAGTTCAAACCTTCTGATTTTCCATCAACTGTAACTTGTCCAAGGGCCACAAGGGGATGGTACATGTATATGCACTTTATATATATCACTTTTTCCTTCCTCTAGCCCAAGAAACACTGTACATCAATATCAAGATTCATCAATATTCGCTGAATACTAGTAATTTTGGAGAAGATAAAAATGCTTGAAAGGTTACAAACATGTACAACATAGAAAAAGAGACATCAACATGAACAACAAAGAAATTAAGAGACACCTACAAAAACCTATTCCATCAATGGTGTGTTTGCTTGTCCTGCTACTTTACCTTAGAGCCTTTTTATATTTTTTCTTTGCTGGCTGATATTTCTGCTCTTTAAACAACAAGTTACCGCAGTCTTTAACAGATTTTACCATCTCTAGCACTTTATCTTTGTTCTCAGACTGCAAATGTATATCAAAGCAATTCAATCAAAACATACAAATTATAAATAATATTTCGTAAACATTCAATTTAATTAGACAATCTTTTATTATGAATGAGAAAAATTTGAATCATATTCAATTAGGATGTATTAAGCTTTTCTGCTATACAGAGAATATGTTTAATGGCCATGTTTAATGGCCATTCAATTTGAAACAGAACCTAATTCTAACTGTAAATATAAAGTAAACACTGAATACTTTTTTTTAAAAGCTATATTCACCATGCATTTCTGCAACATAGTTCATTTATGGAGAAATGGGCATGCAGGTTTTGTAAATTTCTTGATTTTGAAGGAAAGATGCCGCATTTTGGCATACACATATTTTGACCTTTTTGGCATAAGATATTTTCCAAATTCTTTTCATCCCTATCAAGATACTCTGGTATTGCAAAGCAAACCATATGTCAGAGTATATCGGAGTAACTAGCCCTTGTTCAAGAATATTGTCACAATTTTTTTTATTACGACTTTGGTTTTGAATTCCTGGAATGTGATCTAATGTTGTAATCTCAGTACGCTTCGCAGATAGTTTTTATTTTTTAATAAAAATAATATTGGAAAATATAATTTTTGATCTTAATGATATTTCAAGAATACCCAGCTTCTTGAACTGTCAGTGGTACTAAATAAGGGCTTTGGAATAAAGTAGCACCATGGTATTACTTATTACCCTGGAGCAAATCTAAGACTTTTAAAAAAAGTCACAAATTCACTTGATGAATAGAAAATTACTATTCCATTGTGGAAATTAATTTTTGCTTACTAGTTCACTGTTAACTTAAAGAAAGAATGTAAATCAAGTACAATGCTGCATTAGCAAATCTTTCAATTTTAGGACTCTAGTTGGAAAAGCACCGAATCAAAACTGGTTAAATGGCCAAAAACCTTGATGAATATCATTTACACTAAATATGATTTGGTTACAGTGGTGTGAGTATATCAAATATATACATACATTATTGAAGTCTATTTCACAGTCCTCCGGCCAATCAGGAACCTTGTCTCCTGTTTCATCATCAGCGGGCACGCCTTCATCCTGTCCAGGGGCAAGCTCTCCGCAGTCACTTATAACACACTCCTACACATGTATATATATCCATATAGTATACATAAAAGTGTTAAAAACAAATGGCTCTCCAACTCCCAAAATTAAGTGTGCTCCAATTACACCCTCCCTTCCCTAAATGTACTGCATAGTATAGAGGAGAAAGCATGAGCAGGAACATAGACATTGTGAACTGCATTTGGTGCACAAAGAAAAAAATGAAGAAAAGGTTCAACATCAATGTGACCCATGTCATTATTTTGTATGATACAAAAAATAATGACTGTTGTGCTGAAGTACCAGTTGGAAAGTGAACANTAATGACTTGTGCTGAAGTACCAGTTGGAAAGTGAACATACCCTTGTACATGAAAAAGCTATAAAACACTCCACTTAGATCCACTGTAAAATGTAGGAAAATATTAGATCCATGGGTCACAACGATGTGAAAATCATTAAATGATAATGAAGCATTGTACATAATTTCAAGCCTATCCAATAATTATATAGGTGGAAGTGTTCACAGCTATTACACATTCTGTATCCCTCTTACATCCACTATAACTTTAAAGGATAATAATTGGATCCTCCTGTTNGTATATAGGTGGAAAAGTGTTCGCAGCTACAGTATTACAAACTCTGTACCCCTCTTAGATCCACTATACCTTTAAAGGATAATAATTGGATCCTCCTGTTCTAACAATATGCACATTGCAAATGGCAATAGAGTATTGTACAAAGTTTCAAGTCAATCCAATATAAAGCTATATAGGAGAAAAGTTCACAAGCTATTTCACACACCCCACTCCTCTTAGATCCACTATAATTTTTAGGAAAATAATTAGATCTTCATGCCCGAAAATGTGCATATCTACAAATGGCAATGACACACTGTACAAAGTTTCAAGGATCTACAGGAGGAAAAATGTTCATAAGATTTTGTGACAGACAGAAAGACAGAATGACAGCATGACATGAAGTATAAGAAACAGTACAACCCCCCCCCCCTGGAAGAGGGGAGGAATAGAGTTGTGCAGCTGAATGCCATATTTCTCCATAGAAACATTTATCACCAGTCAATCAGCTGAAGTTAATGGCATATTACTAGCAATGCATAATCTAATACAAATTTAAGATTCTGTTTTAAGCACTGTGGTGTTTAAAACACTTTGACAAAGAGAAAGCTTTATTCTACATTTACAGGCAGTTGAATAGTATACTTTGTTTGATCTTGACAAAATTGCAGTGTTAATCAAAGACATTCATGAAAATGGTAGCCCCCCTTTCCTCTTTTGAAAGGCTCCACAATACTAACCAGTTTTGGGTTCTCTCCTTCTTTCTCCACGTTCTCCAGTTCACGAACGACACCCATTCCCTTGAGAACTTTTCCAAATACTACATGTTTATCATCCAGGTGATGTGCTGGCTTACAGAGAATGAAAAACTGGGACCCATTTGTATTAGGACCTGCATTNTTAAATCAAAGACATTCATGAAAATGGTAGCCCCNGGCCATACTAAGAAGACCTGCTTTGTCATGCTGAAAAAAGAAAACAAAAAATCAAAATAAACTAGAAGCTCATGGGTCATAATGGTCACCTGACAATCACTGAAAGAACAAAAACCTAATAAGAAATATTTCATATTGAGTGAATCTTTTAAACTCTAAACTGGATGCTTTCAATTTCTGTTTCTCAAATGCAACTTCTAATGTTATAGTCAATGGAACTTACAAATGTTACTAATTTTCATCTAGGTCAAAATACTTTGGAAATAATCAAGATTTAATCATATTAAAGTGCCTGGGTCAAGAATATTGCACTATAACCTTTATGTAAACAATGGAGGAAATTCAAACCATGAATAAATATTTTTCTTCAATCTATATTGTCTCTTTTTACATTTTTTCATGTTTCAGTAAGCTTANCTTTATGTGAACAATGGAGGAAATTGAAACCATGAATAAATATTTTTCTTCAATCTATATTGTCTCTTTTTACATTTTTTCATGTTTCAGTAAGCTTAACTACACGTGGCAATGCTACAAAATACTAATTTATCCACATTTTAAACTAGAACTGTCCTTTTGGGTCTAATACCCCCCGCGGGACACACTGCTTAATGAACACAACACATTTCCTCTGATTAAACAGAAGTTCTCTAATTAATGGGTAATATTTGGGATATTATTGTTTAGGAGGAGGTGCAGAGAAA
>CAJDSM010030861.1:0-11453 GCA_903981925.1 Ostrea lurida
AATTAATGGACAATCCTTTTCCCTTTTTATTCCTCACGCAACGAGTTGCGGAGGGTATGTTTTTCAGTCCTGTTTTTTTTTTTTTTTTATTTGTCAGCGCAAAATCCTCTTAAAACCGTTCAACACGAATTTCGTGAAAGCTTTGTCAGTTATGAAGAACATACCGTGTAGATGCGCATATATACACAGGAAATTCTTATTTCAAATTTTTTCTGGAAATCATGCCCCCTTTGAACTTAGAAAATTTGGCCACAATTGAATATACTACTGAAACAGGTTTGTCAGCGCAACTCCTCTGAAATCTCAACAGCTAGATTATCGTGAAACTTTGTAGTTAAAAAAGAACATACTGTGTTGATGCGCATATTACAGGAAATTCTGATTTTGATTTTTTATGGAGGATATATCCCTTTGACTTACCGGCAAATATTTACCAATTAAGCACTGAATGGAAGAAGGATAATGAAGAGATATCTTACTTAATTTTAGAAGAAAAAAAATCCTGTATAAATCATAGTTAATCAATTATGTGTATCCATTTATAACCGATATTCAATTATGATTTTCTACCTGATTGCCAAAAACTACCTTCCATAATGTGCAGTATTCTCAAGCAATGTTGGAGCGTGGGGTATGTGAGCTTGCTCACTTTTTCTTTCATTTTTCTTGAAAGAAGTTAAATCTTCTTACCCCATGTGCCTTTGTTTAAAATTAATGGAAAATGTGTATCGGAGACTTTAAAATACCTCTTTTAATTGTCTAAAAATGCGCCAGCTTCCGGGGGCTTCGCCCCCTGGACCCCCATCAGGGCCCAAATCAAAGCCCCCATCAGGGCTTTGCCCTGAACCCATTGGGGGGCCTTAGGGCGGCCCCCAAACCCCTTGCCCTTTCTGCTTCCATATCAATCAACCCCAAGCTACGCCACTGAAATTCATTGTTTTCAAGCCGATTTGGTGCTGATCTTTCTCCGTTGTAAACACACGTGTACACAGTTGTAAACACACGCGTGTAAGGGAGTGGTATCATAATTATATGCTGAAGGTTGTACCGCAAACACGCAGTGTGTGGATTTCCCTCACGCTTCACGAGTTATTAACCCAGGCACCACGCCCCTATACACACATGGATGTAGGACTTCACGTGTACCATGCAAATCTTGCTACAAAATAATTTTGGCAAATTGACATATAAATATTTTGGCGAAATTTCAGAACCCACGCCCCTTGACCTCGAAATTCACCAAATGACATTTGGCCGGACCAAGGGATGTCCACGTCGTCTTTAACACAAACAGGAAGTGAGATTTCATAAAACAAGACTAAAAGCGAAAATGGTAACGATAATGTTTTTTCGACTATTGGTTGTGTGCATCATCTGTTTGGAAATATTCTTTATTATCACGCAGGTGTACTCTTAATGGTATTCAATTCATAAAGGGGCCAAAGTCCACAAAGCCGCCCTGTCGATGAAGTTTGTCATCCACCTCTTACCCCTTTCGTGGCCTCAAGAGGAACATTAGTTTTGCACACGTTCTTTGCTATTCGTCGTGTATGGGGAAACGCTCAAAACTTAATATTAAATGTAAACAAGACTTTGATATGATCCCTCACAGACAAGAGACACGCGTTAGTTAAACGTGTGTAACTGTGTGTAGTTACACGTATGTAGATATTTCTTCAAATTATTACATAGCTTACACAAATGTGTGCAAATATCGCCTATATAAATATATATATATTTTTTTATTCTGGCTGTTGTTTATCTTGTGTACATTATGTTGGGGTGTTGCACAAACAAGTGTATGGGCATGTTTCAACTCTCAATATTTAGTATGATTTCGAGAAGCGCCAAGAGTACTGAAGTCCATTTTAATAAAGGGAGTTGAATGGGATGGGACATGAAAGGGGGGGGGGTAACTCCTCTCTTTCAGGAACAAACTAACTTCACCATAATGTACCACTGAAACAAATTGCATTGTGGAATGTGTAGTCATTCTCTATTATGCCTAAATTTACAAATATAAAAATATATATCTAGAAATTATTTTCCGTATATGGATTTCTGTAGTCCTATGGCATTGCAGTTATTCAGAAGTGACTGCATTTTCATTGGTTAAATTGAGTATTTGCATATTATTCTACACGCATGCGCCGCATAACGAGGAGGCCATTTTGGATTCTGTCGGTCGACAACATTCAAGAAAATCCTGAAAAAAGAAAATACCAGATTAAAAATTCACTAGTAAGTAAAGTTTAATAATGAATGCTATGTCACTTTCTGCTACTTGATTTAGTGATTTTTCTTATTGAGTTATGACACTTTCCCTTGTTTGTCAAATGATAAAATATTGAAAGATTTTGATTCGTAACTGAGCGTATCTTACCTTGAATTGATTTGAATTGTTCACAAAACACTATGTCCATCTTTATGCGTTGTTGTTACATATTCTTCGTCCTTTATTAAGTCCTTTCTTGTCGCTAAATGACACACGGCGACGAGATGCTTTGTTGTCGACCATTTTGTAACGTTCTGAACCGACCCCTGTCGTTACTGATCACGTGATACAAATGATACAGTATCGAGGCACTTCAAAGGGGATATGTATACTGTGCAGTTTGATTATCACATCATGTTATCGGTAATTATTATGATGACGTAGTGATTTTAATTTAAAATTGAATAAACTATTTGTGTTATTTTTAAAAAATCTGTTGATGGACGGAAATACGTAATCGTTGAGATTTGAATTAAAATATCTGCCTTAAAAGAATTGTGTTGAAACATATTTTTTATCATTATTATTTTGTGAAATCTACTATTTGAAAATCATCTTTGTAAAGTTATATTGTTTTAAAGTCCAATATTTCAAACTTGGTAAAATTTTTCAATTTTGTTTCCCATTTTATGTAATTTAATTTTAAAAAAAAATCGTTCTGTTTTTTAAAAAATATAATCATTTTGTATTAAATAAGTCGACTTATATATAATAGAGTGATTACAAGTACACAGTAACAGTATTAAAGGAGTTTGGATATATCATGTGTAAGCCCCACATTGCGACCCCGATTATGAGTCACATGATTTGTTCCGTCGGAACCTGCGGGTTTCCCGACGATGGATCAGATGGACTTTAATTTAACCCTTTTCAAAGCAGTCATTCATATTTAACACAAATATATATTGTATTTATAACAGGTAAATCAAGTATGATAGATGAGATGCAAAATGATTTACGTTATCATAGGTTATGTACGTACGGATAGAAATCGGGGGGGAAAATAATGAGAGAGAGAAGAAAGAAAAAAGAAGAGGAAATTCAGTCTTTGGTGTTGTTTCAGTAAAGCAAGCTTTATAAACTAGGTCATGGGTTGCATGCTTTACAAGATTTTTTATTGTCACGTCTAATAGGTGTGTTTAGGTGCGCGCGCGCTAAATGACGATTTATGAAGAAATAGAACGCAACCAGTGCAAAACATTACAATTATTTAGAAAAACGTCAAAGACTAACCATATTTAAAGGTCATTTAGTTGTCCACTAGCATGGTATATGCATCGTTAATATTGTGAATCTTGCATGAAAAACATCTCCGAAAAAATAAAATATGCCGCGACCGATTTAAATAAAGGTGTGACCCGTAGACTTACGTGCCAAATTAAAAGTCACAGAACAATTTTTCACTATATTTTTCATTGAAAACTGTGTTTTTTCAAATGGGTCGTCCAAGGTCATATTTGTTCCGATGTGAATGAAAATTTACCACTAAATGAAGAATTAAATGAGGTTCGTTACCATAATTTGGAGAGAAAAAATCATTCAACCTTTGCATAAATATGCTATCTGAAACACAAAGTAAGTATTTTAATACTCCTTTTCTCTATATATCCTTTACAAGAATTGAACATAATAATTTAGTACACTGATAAATTCATCAAAAGTTAATAATCACTGGATGGATGAAAAATTTAAAATCAATGGAAGAAACCGCAAACCTTACTGATTCTGATGGTAAAATTTTATCTGAATCTGTCCAGGAATTAAAAACACAAGAGCTTGTGAGGATAAAGCGGATTTCAATGAAATATATAGTAAAAAATTGTTTTGTGACTTTTAATTTGGCACGCAAGTGTATATTGTGAAATTTGATGTCAAATAATTACGGCAAAATATTTAAGGATATTTATATATGTTGGGTGTTATTTGTGATTAATATAACGCTGTTGCATGTTGTCGTAGAGGGCGGACACTACTATTTGTATTGCGTTTTGAGAACACCCCTAAACAAAACTGGTGTGAACTAGTTTGATGACGACACTCTTTTTATAACAGCAGAAGATTATCGATTGACGGTCGCTAAAAATCGAATGATTACAGTATTAAGATGTAGCAGCAAAATGAAGCAAAACTTCTGTATAAATATTCTTAAATTATAATTAGAAATAAACAGAATCGCTAAAGTTTTCAGCAGTGGGAAAAATAGTCACGTCGACACGTGCGATATTTATCAAACAAAACTGCAGTAGACACAGAGCGCCTTAAACCAACTGAAGTAAACAGCTTGCAGCTAGGTTAACGAAAAGTATGGGCCCTAGTATAGCGTCCAACCAGTTCAACAGTTCGTAAGTAGGTATATAGGCGTAAAATATATATATAAAAGAAAGATATGCGGACAGGGAACGGGCGGATCAAGGATTTCACATTAGAGGGGGCGCAACTCTATGACATGGTGGTCGCCTTGAGGTCCCCAGTGGGTCCAGAGCAAAGACCTGTTTGCCCCTGAAGCTCCTGGATTTTACATGTTTTCCATGCAGCCATTTTTAATATTTGTCATTTTAAATACAAAGATAAATTCTTCTATAAGAATGTTTGATTCTTATAATTCCAGTTTGTTCACTGTATTAACAATTTGAAAAAACTGAATAGTTCCGTGCATTACGTTGATCATTCGTTTTCATGCAGTGCCACATATATTGTTAATTTTATTGATGTGTAAATTCTTGTTTCAATTAAATTTTATCCAATCAAAATACTTCAAAAGAAGGGCATTAGAATTATTTGGCAATATGCTACATTTTGTAAGAATACATTATAGGGGATGTTTTTTTCTTCAATATATAATATAGCAACTTTGCTAGGATTATGAAATGACATGTTACACCCAGAGATGTTTATATATACGAGTACAATCTGACCTATAATTTTAGTAAATTTGTATCCGACTACAGTCCCTGAAACGTTCTCCACACGCACGGGTGACCGCACGCAGAACGCACGGTGACCGCAATTTGCTGACCGGTGACCGCACGCTACCGCGACCGGACCGCAATGTGAACGGTGACCGCACGCTGAACGCAATATAATTAATCATTCGGAATGTTTCGGAATTTTTTCCACTTGGGTTAGATATATTCTATCATTAGCTAAAAAAATAAATTAAATAATAATTGTATCCAATACATAATAATATAATAGGTAAGAAAAAAACATATACATTCAATCAATGGATATAAATGATAAAAACAACCACATGATAACTACATGTTGTATGAAAATATGCAGTCTTAAGCATACTGTACATGTATTTCTGTAAAGTATGCTAAATGTATATACAACACGTACAAAGTATTTTCTCATGGAGATTATTTTTTTTTCTAAATGCACAGTATGTGCAAAAAGAAAAAAAAAAAACTTATATTTTTTTTATTATCACTGTAACGACATCCAGGATTACGGACGTATATGCATGGCTTCAAAATTTACGGGCACCCGAGGAATACATATACCTGCATTAACAAACACCCCTAAAAATCTATGCATTAAAACAACACGGACGGTGTACCCCTTGTCAACACAGTATTTTTTTATTAGCATTGTTCAATGACATTCAGGATTACGAGTGTATGGCTTCAGGATTTACGAGCACAAGGAATACATATATACCTGCAATTAACAAACACCCCTAAAAATCTATGCATTAAACAACACGGGACGGTGTACCCCTTGTCAACACAAGTATTTTTTATTAGCAATTGTAACGACATTCAGGATTACGAGTGTATGGCTTTCAGGATTTACCAGCACAAGGAATACATATATACTGCAATTAACAAACACCCCTAAAAGATGCATTAAAACAAAACACGGGCAGCATCTGTAAATGTACAGTAGCTACGCTTTCTCTTTGGAGTTCGCGAATGTCAATGCAAAGAAAAAAAGCCTGAATGCTGAAACCGCCACGGTGACGCCAGACCGTGACCGCACGGTAACCGCTGACCGCGAACGGTGACCGCACGCGACCGCAACAACTGTGACCGGTGACCGCATCGACCGCACAGAAAAATGGTAATTTAACGTTTCAGGGACTGTACATGATAAAAGAAGTTTTCAGTATGAAATACATTATAATAAAGATATTAACTAAATGAAACAAATCATTGCGTCATTTCAGACTATAATCAGAGACTTTAAAATTTATAATGATTGATTGATTATTTTACTGTTTTACGTCCCACTCAAGAATATTTCACTCATGAAGACGTCACCATTGCCGGTGCAGAGGCTGCAAAATTTAGGCCCATGCTCGGCACTCAGGGCCTACTGAGCAGGGGAGGGTTTTATCGTGCCACACCTGCTGTGACACGGGACCTCGGTTTTCTCGGTCTCATCCAAATGACAGCCCCATTTAGTCGCCTCTTATGACACGCAAGGGGGAATATGGGGACCTATTCTAACCCCGGACCCCCACGGGTTAAAATTTATAATGGTATCTATATATTATTAATATAATCATGCATACCTTGTCTGGTAAGATGTCAAATAATTGTAAAAAAAAAAAAAAAAAAAAAAAAAAAAAAAATTAATCAGGTCTGTGCAAATGGTTTGGAATTGACCACCAGTGGTCAGGAAACTGGTGGTAGAACATTTGATAGAAAGTGAAAGATGGTGTCGGGGGGGGGGGGGGGTTCCTTGTTCCTTGTATGACCTATTTGCATATATTCTCCCTTCCTATTTCATTTTGTGCTATAAACCAGCCTCTGGAAGTGACAGGTTCAGCCTCTGGAAGTGACAGGTTCAAAGACTCCAAATGTGGAGTGCAAAATCAACATAAGTTCAATGAGAGCAATAATTGATTTGATGTGCACATTAATTCATTTCATGAGAGCATTAATTGATTTATTCTCTCATCAATTCAATTGATACATGCATTGAATTGCTTGCAAAATTGCGTTTGGAGCTTGGTATAAATGATTTGACGAATCTCTTTAATTCAGAAGGAGATACCTTTAATTATTTACAATTAAACCCTTTTGTGTAAGGAATTAATGTGCACATTAATTCAGTGAAGGAGAGCAATAATTCAATTATTGCATGCATTAATTGAATTAATGATATCATGAATTCAATTTGCATGAAAGTGAATTATTGCTCTCTTTATCTGAATTTATGATATTAATTCAATCTAGAGCATGCAATAATTCAGTTATTGCTCACGTTTCACACTTCAGTGCATTTGATGAGAGCAATAATTCAATATTATAGCGTGCTTCAATTCAGCAGAATAATTAATGATATCAGGCCAAATAAAATAATGTGTGTGTTTCCTATTACCACAGGATTTTAAGTCAAGGTAGGTAGGTAAAACATTTTATTTTAGGCCTTATTGAAAAAATTTAATTGAATTTCAAGTAATTTCACGGGACAATTTTGGATTTTTTCGATATGCCTTTCAAATATAATAAAATGATTCAGGTCAGACGTATTTTTTCCTGGTAGGTCGGGGAGCCGGAAACACACATTATTTTATTAGGCCTCATCATAAACCCCCGTGTCATTCCGTCAATAATATCTTATAGCTATGAAATGTCCAGTAATGATATTTTGGAAAGTGTTTTAAGATTTATAATATTTTGTTTTGCCTCGGACTAAAATGTTGCTCTGTCATTGGTGGAAACGCGTCACATGATTGCCGTCGAAATTTCTTAAGACGGTGAGTAGCAAAATATAGACGGCAACATGGCAGACGTTACTTCTTTTTTATTACTAAAGCTAACTTTTCGTCATACTGTGCTGTCTATATTTGGTCCTCGACAAAACAAAACACCTCTTAGGTTTGCTCGGCTTCGCCTCGCCTTCTATGGACTTGAACAACCTGACATATTTCTGTAGACAGTCAGTAGCAAACCTAATATTATTATTAAATAAGTAATATTATAGTAATACCCATATGTTGTCACCTGTAATTATCGATCATAATATTTTTAAAAATCAATATTGGAAGTTCAGACATTATAAATAATATGCAATTTATTGATTTTTATTAAACCTTTATCAATGAATTGAAAATATACACTGCTGTCATTTTCAATACATTGAAAAATTTTGTCTTTGGGTAGGACAGTGATGCTGGTTTTGAAATATGTCTGACTTATTTCCCTTTGGATAATTCTCGTACATACTATAGACTAGTAGTAAGGCGCAAAGCAATTTGCTTATGTGTGGGAGTGGGACATATATTCATCACTGCATGTAAAGTGAATCATGTTGTTTCATCACCCGAATTTGACTGATACACAAACTAAGTAAGTGATAAGTGTTCAGGGAGTAATTAAATACATGGAATTTCTTTTATATTGCGTTATTTCGTTGGGCATAGGGGACATATCCTGGATATCGCATGCAAATATATCATTTTTCTGTTTCGAATTTAGTAAGCATTTCTTTAAGCATTTTGTATTTCTTACATATACATATTTATAAAGAGGCTGCTTTTAATACATTTTATCGTCTTCCTTACTGACTGTATGACCGGTGGCAGTAGCTCAGTGGTAAGAGTGTTTACTTCACACCTGGAAGGTTGTTTGTTCAAGCCCCACTTGTGGCATGGTTGTGTCAAACCTAAGACATGAAAATATTAAGTAGTTATTGCTCCTTCGCTAAATGCTTGTCATTTAGAAATGAGAATCACTGGTCTTTCGGATATGACCTTGAAAATGGAGGTCCTGTGTCATGGCAGGCGTTGGCACACTAAAGAACCCTCACTGTTACAGCCTTGAGCGTTAAGCATTGGTCTAAATTTGTGTTACTTTACCTACAATTGGTGACGTCTCCATATGAGTAAAAAAAAAAACAATTCTTTGCGAGGTGTAAAACTAACAAATAATCAATTGATAATAAACACTGACTGTATGTCCACTCTGTTCCACCTAGGTATTCTAAGTTCAACTAAACGCATCTCCTACATTTATAGAAGAGCTTTTATCTCAAAACTGGCATATTGTTTCAAGGATATGACCAGGGCATTAAGGGGAAAAAAACGACTGCATTGCTGAACAGAAAGTGAAATAAACCTGTATTTGTGTGGGATAAGAAGATCTGCTCTGTGAATTTTTTTTTATTCTGGTCAGTGAAACTTCCCCATCCCCCCCCCCCCTTTATTCCCCCAATTTAAATTTTTGGATAGAAAGAACAACCCATAATCAAAATCATTTTTTAAAAATATTTCCTTGAGAAGTATTCTTATTTATTTGAAAACCATTGTATTGTATAAATTATATCTTTTAAATTAAAGAAGTAGGTAAGAGTTGAAATGAAAAGAAGTAAAATCCTTGAGTTTAAATGTTAATATTTAGAATCTGAAGATTACCAAATTTAATTTCATGGTCCATGTATTATGGATATCATTGGTTAGCCAGTAGAGCTACAGTCTTGACAGAGACTTGGAAAATTCTGTGATTTGTTCTTCACATTAGACACAAGGTTTTGTTAGAAATTAAAAAAAATTATCTATTTATATATATAAATTTTTTTCCGGTAGAAGTAAAATGTTGCAAAAGATGATGAAATTATAATAATTTACAAATCCGTATGAACCAGCCACAGCTGACTGTTGGACAAAGGTACAGTGAACATAACATGTTTACTACTGTTATCATGGGTTAGTGGTTTTAACAAAAAGAAGTGGCAAATCTAAAATTGCCATATATTGTGAAACTTTTCAGTAAGAGATTTCCCAATAATTTGATCGACTTTCTTTCTGATGAAAGTTTGCCCATAATCTACACTAATCTGCTTGTTGTTTGCATGTAAGCCTCAAAGTTACAACTTTTTCTCAGTTCTAAGCCAATTTCAACCAAACTTACCAAAAAGAATCTTTAGGTAGCCATATTGTTTATAAAAAGCGGGCATATTATGCTATACCGCTGTCGTCCGTCTCTGTCCATCCATCTGTCTGTCTCTTTCACTTTGTCTTCGCAACTCCTCCTAAACCCTTGGGGGAATTTTGATTAAACTTGGTACAAAGAAAGATCATAATGTGAAGATGTGAATATTACAAGGGGAATGCTGTTCAATGTTTTTTAAAGGAGTTAGGGCCCATAGAATTGGGTTTTTGTATGCAAAATACTTTGTCTTCGCAACTCCTCCTAAACCCTTAGAGGGATTTTGATGATACTTGGTACAAAGAAGATCACAATGTGGAGATGTGCATATTACAAGGGGAATGCTGTCCGATGTTTTTAAAGGAGTTAGGGTCCTTGAACTTAGGTTTTTTAATGCAAAATATTTTGTCTTCACAACTCCTGCTAAACCCTTGGGGGGATTTTGATGAAACTTGGTACAAAGAAGATCACAATGTGGAGATGTGCCTATCATAAGGGGAACTGTGTCAATTTTTTTTAATGAGTTGTTGCCCTGATGGACATTTAAGTCCCTGGGTCCATAAAATATGCGGGCGTATCATGTACCGGCTTGACAGTTCCCTATTAAGGGAGTAAGTAAGAAAAAGTGAGGAAAAAAATAGGGTCAGTGAGTTGTTTTAAAAAATTTTTTATCCAAAGTTGAAAACCTATATGATGATGTAAGATTAATGAAGTTCCTCAAATAATGAACTCTTAGGGGCTATGGTGGGGCCACAATAGGGGTTTAAAGCTTTACGTTGGAATATATCTGAGAATTCTTCAGAAATCTTCAGGAGAAGGTTACATGTGTAGGCATCCTTGTGTAGCATCTAGATTCAATTGGTTTATAATAAATTTTTCACATTAATCAAATGATGATACTTTGGAATTAAATTAATGAAATTTTCAATGTTACATTTAAAAAAAAAAAAAAATTCTTTTTAGTTATCTGGTCCCATTTAATCAAATTGGCATTCATAGGTGATCACATCATAGGTGATCACATCATAGGTGATGTGGATTCAAGTTAGTTCTAATATTGAACCGCCATGCTCTCTTCAAAGTGGAGATGATTTTAAAATCATTAAAAAATTAGATGCGACATTTTAATGTCCCCAGTATCGAAGATTTGGGGGCATGTAGTTTTTGGTCTGTCCATCCGTCTGGGGGGGCAAAAATTTTAACCAAGCATGATGTATGTGTATTATTCTTGTGGCAATTAAGGCCTTTAACAATCATTGACTATCAGAAAATCAGGCTTTCAAGCGGGCCCTTATTTT
>CAJDSM010030861.1:13373-28424 GCA_903981925.1 Ostrea lurida
GGTGCTGTGTTGATATGAGCTATGGAAGTAGGTTGTTCGGTGGAACTAGAATGTATTCTCTGTTTAAAGATATGATGATACCACAGATTAAATTTGACTCACAATATCAAATTGTAATTGAAAGTAATGCGAGTGACGCCTATCATCGAATGTTATTTTGGAGAATATATTCAATAGATATAGGAGTGTAATAGAGGCAAACGATATTAAGTCTTTTACGCTCTATTGATGCAGTAAAAGCAGACTGCTTACGCGTATGTAAGATATAATCTATTTGTGCGTATACTTGTTCACGTATACAAATCATGAATTGACAATAACAAATCCTATGGCGAAGACTATATAATGCTAACCACTACGTCGGTAAAAAGAACAAGTGAAAGCTCGAGTAGGTGAATGTATCGGTACACAGTCATGTCTTCTGAAGATATCGGTATTTCTCCGCTACCTGAATCGAACGATCAATTCGCTGTGTGAATCGGCCTGTGTCTTCGTGCCCTGGACCCCTTTGTTTGTACAGGGATTTCGAAACATATGATAACGTCCAACAACATCGAATGATAATTTCTTCTTAAAGTGGGTCATGAGGCTTATGATTATTTGTGGTAAGGCCATTTACTGAGAACACAGTGTTACCAGGAAATTATTTCCCCGCTCCGCTGAGAACCGCCATTCACGCATTTTCATAAGCACCGATTGTTAAGGAAGGGGGGGGGGGAGGTATTTGTGAGTTTTGTTTACAGTATTTTTAGTTGAAATGTATTTAGATAAATTGTAAACTTCTATCACATCAGAAACAATATGACATTGTATTCATATTAGAAAAACTCTAAATTGTGAATTTTATTACAGTACGCAGTATACAAGATTCAACAGGAAAATGAATAGCACCGCCACCTCCGAGGGATGTGATACATCATATCTAAACATGAGTTCTATAAATGGACAGTGTGCAATTGATAAAAAGCAGCTGAATGGCCAAAATAGTTCTGTTCACAGTGACCAAATTGTAATCAAAGAGTCACCCCCGTCCAGGAAAGAAGATTACACCAGTGACATGGGCATTTTTAACAGGAAAAATGGACCTCCTTTTGATGGGACTCCCATAAATCTGTTGGATGATAAATCTTTTGTGATTAATGATAAAATGAGAAGTTCATTTAGGGATATCATGAACAAAATGTCTGAAAATACTCCTACTCTTGGAAATCTTCTAGCTAAAACAAAATATACAGGTTTGAATACCAAGGACACAAAAAGTACGATCAATTTACATGCACCACCTCCTCCCATTACTACCACAGCACCTTCTATATCAAGTGCATCCAAGTCAACATCTGCTGGCAACCTATTTGACAAAATGCAGGAAATGCAAAATTCTTCAACTTCTGAAGAAACGAATGAGTGCAAAACCAAAGGTAAGCATATTAATTGGTAGTATTTCGGGTGGCAGTTAGGTTTTGGTGATGTACTGTAGCTCATTGAGAGAACAAAACCACCACTTTCAAAAACGATTCACAGAGCTGCAACTTTTTCTGTGTATGATTGAGGTCTTTTATCATTGTATATGTATATACAGTTTAACTTCGGTATCTCGGACACTGATATCTCGAATACCATATGGCTAAGTCGAAATGATTTGGAGGTCCCAGTCACCTATTTTCTTGAGTATTTTTTAGAGGTGCGCGGTATTACCGGTATACCGGTGTACGGTACTTTTCTTGTACCGGTACATACCGCGGTACACAAAGCCAAATACCGGTACATTCAAGTCCAATAACTCTTAGCAAAAATGTAAAATTTAAACAAAGCAAACATAAATATCAAGAGAAGCACAAATGATAGGCCTATTTATTTGTATGCTGTGACTCACTTTATTTCATAATGAAAGGTGTGTCTAATAACGGTACAATAGCCTCTAAGGGTGAACGTACAATTGTATCAAGTACATGTGTAAAACAAATAAATCTATTCTTTATGATAAGAAAATATATCTAAATAAAAAAAATCAATGGAAAGATATTCTATTTCATTAAAAAAAAATTCATATTAGGCAGATTATAAATGATATATGTGAATGGTTTCCCAGGTTGAATACCATTTCCGCAATTTGACAAACCCGGAGTAAAACTTCAAGAATCTAGACAAGATGCGGAGACACTGCCGTATAGTATTCGTATAAGATTATATACTTATTTTATGTTCAGAATAAATTTTTGTTCTGCCACTGATTTCAAAATGAATTTAGATAAGATGCTTTCCTTTTTTATGTACATTGGAGGAATAAACGACTGATTATATATGCAATAAATCACAACTAAGAAACGATAATAAATAGAATCATTTACTATATATTAATTCTGCGGTATACCGTGGTATGTACCGCGGTATTTTTCAATATTACGGTATCCGCGGTACGTTTTTTCTTCGCGGTACCCAACTCTAGTATTTTTACTCTCGTTATCTTGAATCCACAGATATCTTGAACTTGTTTCATGGTCCCATCGAGTTGGAGATGGTGATTTTCGACTGTATATATATTCTTGAATTTAATCTTTTCGAATCTCAAATATTTTTTCCCACCTTACAAAAGTATCTTCAAACATCCATATTTAATTTGTTATATATATGTAGACCACCAGTCTAATATGTTAACGATATTTTCCACAATGAACTAATTGCAATGAAATATTTTGGATGAAATCAATCCAGTTTGAAAAAAAAAGTTTTGTTTGAATAGGAGTGAATTTAATTCACAGTGCTCATTAGTCTAGCCACCTTCCCTGCCACTCCAGTTTTAATGAACTTGGGATACATGTATAAGCTCAAATTAATTTTTATGATTACCTGTTGACTGTTTTGTCCATCTTTCTGTAAACTTCACACATTTTTCACTTCATAATAATTGATGAATTTTAGGCAACTTAACAGCAAAAGTGGAATCTGAGACAAAGGATAAATGTATAGAAGTGATAGAACTTGATGACAGTATAGAAGATAAAGAAACTAAAGACAAGGTCAACTGTGATTTATCAATGCAATCTAATGATCTCAAAGCAAAAGCCGACAAAATAAAGTCAGAAGAAGAACTGTTAGAAATAGGCTCAGATTCAGAGGAAGAATCTGAAAGGAAGAAACAAAATAAGAATGGCAATTTGGAGAATGATTTAAAACCAGAGGAGGAAAATAAACTGTTGGCATCAGATGAGGATGAGGATACGCAGCAGTCAAGGTTGTCTGTAGAAAGTCGTCAATCTCAGGAATCCACAAGCAAAGGGGAGGAATCTCAGGACTCGGTGGACTGTGATAAAAAATCGGCAAGTGATAATGGAAAGGACAGTGAATGTGTATCAGATAAAATGGAAGTGGATGAGGTGGAAGAGGAGAGTGAAAGTGAAAATGATGGGCAAGAAAAGAAAGAGAAAAACGAAGTCAGTGAGGATTCTGTCCATAGTGAGGACAGTAAGTCTTCCGAGGACAGCAAAACATCAGGTTTTAAAGACATAAAGGAGGAACATGAAAAAAACGATAAGAAAAGACCAGCAACATTTCAAGAAGTATTACCATTTGAACCTAAGCGGTCCAGACTAGATATGGTGATTGGAAAACTGGGATCACAGATTGGAATAGCTCCAGAAAGTCTGAAAGATGATGAAATGTCCGACACTGATACAGCAACGGAATCCACCCCAACACCAACAGAAGATACTGATGATGAAGACGAAGAACGAAGTGTCCAACGAAAGAAAAAGAAACCACCAGTTCGACTCTCAGAAAAGGTAATTAAAAGTTTAAATGAATGCACACCCCAAAAATGATACACACTGAAGGAAAATGAAATAAGGTTTATTTGTCAAGGTACACCAGATGCTACAAACCTCACTGTTGACCGAAAAGTTTTTGGAAGAACTAGGCATTTTGAATTTGGCCAAAAATTTTTATATGTCCATTTTAGACAGGACATGTTGGGTACCGGTAATTCGAATCGATGTCTGGGTTATCAAGATGTGCATGTGGCAAAGATTTTAATTTTCTTTAATTTTTGAGAAAAAATTACAGACTGTTGAAATTTTCATTTTCGGAAAGAGTACAGAGGGGTAATTAATGGCTGTTACTACTGTGAGTAAAGTTCTACAACTCATGGCATTAGAAAAGTTGGCAATATGCCAACAAGAATTGTGAATGCCTACCATTTCTTGGAAACCATACAGACCATATTATGTAGCCCAGGGACCATACAAAGTATTTTGTGCAATTTGTTTTTGATAGCATTCTATCAGGGATTTTTGTGCCCACAAATGTCATTATAAACATAATTTAGTTGTAACACAATTATTTCCACTAAGTCCAGTTGTATTCACAGCAGTAGGAAACTGATAAGACAGCTCTTAGAATATGCAAATTCCAGTGGTGATAATGAGGCTCTACATCACAAGTTCCTTTGTCCCTAGTTAACTATAGCATCAGTGTAAGTTAGTGAAGTGATAAGGCAATGAGAGATTTGTAAAATCGCCAGCATCGTTGTGAAATGGTTTATTGTGCAGCCTATGGATGTAATAATAAGGCAGGAAAAAACAGTAATATGAGTTTTTTTACTTTTCCAAATGATGCAAGTGTTAGAAAACAGTGGACACATTATTGTAGAAGAAAGGGTTTCATCCCAGGAACAGGGCATAGGCTGTGTTCTGATCATTTTTCAAATAAATGTTTTGAAAAAGATCCAGATCTAATGAAGCAGTTTGGTATAACATTCAAAAAACAGTTGAAAATTGATGCTGTTCCTGATGTACCTCTCCCTATAAATGAAGATGAACCAATATGTAAAAAAAAACATGGGGCATATGTAAAACGCCAAAAAACAGAGGTTTGTAACTTGTAGATAATTATTTATTCTTAGATATTTCTTTCATATATGTAAAACAGTAAGATTTTCCTTTAGTTTAAATGTGATTAGGAAAACATGTAGATTGATAAAACTGATCTTGAATAATTTATGTTTATTCTGATATATTAAAACCACAAGTACTGCTTTGATGGAACTTGCGCATCTCTAATGGGTTTGACTTATTACTTGGAAGGATCAGACAGATTTTTACTTTCCATAGACTTGCTTTCCTCAATATTTACATGTACAGTGCAACTGATAAGAGAACTTCATTGAAGGGAACTTGATTGTGACATCAGTGGCCAGAGCTCATTTACCCTGGCCACAGCAGGTCAGCAGACAGTGTTTTATCTCAGTTTTAACAACAATATTGTGGAAAATAGTCAGATGGTAACATCATAACAGATGTTTTTCTCATTTATTGGGATCAACTGATATTATTTCTGATGGAAAAACGATACATTAGGTATAAAATCATGTCATGCAAGGGTTGGGATTAATGGGTCTAAAGGTAGAACTGTTTGATTTCTTTGAAAATTTACTTTTTGGCTTTTGAATATCAAACAACCAGCCGAGTAACATAGTAAGAGGAGGCGGTCAAGGAGATATAACCAAAATTGTGAGATTCGTTACCTTTAGGTCAGGGTCTGGTTCTAAGGTAGAGCTTGCTCAACAGGTGGAGGAGGTGTGCAGTATTAATTACCAGTATTTTTCCAGTTTCGTTGTGATACACGAGTATTTCAAAAAGTCTGGTGTCTCTGAACAAAAGCAAAGCAACAAGATATATTTAAAAAAAAAACGAATTAGGGAAACATACGTTACTTTTATCGTCCTTTCGTTGTGCATTTGTAATGAAAGGTAGTGAATCTTTTTTTATGCTCCCGGAATCTTTGATTCGGGGTGGCCGTATAGTTTTTGGTCTGTCTGTTTTCCGTTTGTCTGCTAAAACTTTAATATTGGCCATAACTTTTGAATGGCAAGTGATGGGACTTTCATATTTCACATGTGTGTTCCTTATGACAAGCCCTTTTTATTAGTATCAAAATTTTTGACCTCCTGACCTTGACCTTGAAGTTTGACCTACTTTTTAAAAAATTTAACATTGGCCATAACTTTTGAATGGCAAGTGATGGGCCTTTCATATTACACATGTGTGTTCCTTATGACAAGCCCTTTTTATTAGTATTAAAACTTTTGACCTCCTGACCTTGACCTTGAAGTTTGACCTACTTTTCAAAAACTTTAAACATTGGCCATAACTTTTGAATGGCAAGTGATGGGACTTTCATATTTCACATGTGTGTTCCTTATGACAAGCCCTTTCTTCTGGTACCAACATTATTGACCTTGAAGTTTGACCTACTTTTCAAAAACTTAAACATTGCCATAACTTTTGAATGGTAAGTGATAGATTTTTCATATTTCACATGCATAATCCTTTTGGCAAGCCCCTTTCACTGGCAAGTGGAATCCGGGGGCATCAGTGTTTCACAAACGCATCTTGTCCTCTGTGGTACCCAACTCTACTACAGTTTGTATATGGCTCACATGTTTGTTTAGAAATCTTCTTTGTGACTCATGAACATCAAGCAATTAGATGAGTATGTACAGTTAATTAGATAAAGAACCACTGCCTAAATTGCAAAATTCATGGCCCCTATTGTCAGGTATTTGGTGTTAAGGTATTAAAATGTTAATATCGTACATTCGTAAATATATATCACCAGCTGCATGATAAGTACAAGTTTCATATTTTGATTTTATTTTTATAACATCAACTCTTAAGTTTTAACAAAGGAAGTATCAAATTTCCTAAAACTTTCATGCTTTGCTGAAATTAACGTACTATACCTGGGTAAACCGCGATGTAGAAAGTCGAGATATTGTACTAATTGTTTAAAATTTATTATTTCTGCAAAAATATTCAATGATAAATACCACAAAGTATAAAGTTAAGAATACCACTAGCTCAAAATTTTTGCTGCATATTATACACCCGAACTACATTTTTTTTGCAATTTTCAGGCCCAAAGTGGAGTGTGTGTATAATACTCAACTGCGTATTATATTTGGCAAACTACGCTATTTAGCTCGATAGAATGAAAGTCATTTCTCTATAATTATATATTAATTTGCACTGCAGTGCAAATTAGCTTGGACCTTTTAAAAGTGACTTTCGTCACTCTTATATTATACACTCCTGTTTGCACCGCTGTGCAAATTATTTGGAGCCTTTTAAATTCTGAATAGAACATTTTGACTGGAACTAATCTGCACCTTGGTGCAAATAACAGGGACCAGACTCGTTTTAGGGGGTCAAACCTAATATGCACCACATTGCAAATAATAACAAGAGTATAAAGCTAAATAAATACTCCTTGTAAAGGGAATGTATTCCTGGAAAATGGTCTTCTTTGGGGGAGAAATATATATAATGTTTTGGGGAATCATTCTATTAATAGGACATTCTGAAATGAAAAGTACATTATTTTTTTTTTACACTTCTGGCATGTAACAATCACAATCAACCAATTGTATCCATTGGTAAGGCCAAAAAAAAAAATATGTGTGTTTACTGTCACCTGCTGAAAAAAAATAGGGTCAGTAGGTCATTTTTTATTTTTTTTATTTTTTTTGGCTGATATTTAGGAAGTTTGATGTTTGTGTATGTCATTTGTGTAATTATTGTATGTTTGCAGTTTTAAACAGCCTGTCAACTACTTTAGATGTTGATATCTTGTGCAAAAGCAGGGTAAAAATAAACTAAGGCTTTGGAGAAGGACAAAATTTTTGGAAAGTTTCAAAATTTTCCAATAAAAAGTGTTAAGGTAGGGATGAAAAAATAGGATCGGTCGGATGACAGTAAACTCACATATTTTTTTTTTTTTTGCTTAATATAAATGCAAAGAAATTAATACTAAGGCATAATGATTTATGTCAACTTTTGTACCACAGCTAGTGCAGACAATTTACGGTATTAGCCTCGCGCCTATTGGTGTTTAGTTTCAGTAAAAGAACTATACTGCATATAGAATAGTTTACTATCACCAATATTGATTTAATAACATGATTAAGTACCCAGGGTATATACCTGGAATATCATGCTGATTCATTGTGAATTTATTCAATAGGCTTTGGATAAAATGGTAAAAACTAAAGTGCTGAACTACCTAAAAACTGAAAAAGAAGGATTGGTGGCAGAACTTCAACAGAAGGTTGAGGAGTTGCAAACATCCAATGACATGTGGAAACAGAGAGTCAAGGACCTCGAGAAGCAGATACTAGAAGTTACAGTACTGCAACAGAAACATGAAAAGCGCAAAGCTAAAACTGCGGCTCTGAGAGTAAGTTAGAATGCTAGGTACAATGTACTAATAAAAATCAGTGATTGTACAATGTTACTATACAACAGGCTCAGTATTAAATGTTTTAGTCCAGATGGCCTGTGAGACCTTACCAGTTTCTTTAAATTCTAATGCAAATGTTGATTTAAGCTTGTTCCTCATGGTCAGGATGGGATAATTTGATTTTAAAAATAATGCATGATTAAACTTTTGAGATTTTGTGTTGAATGATAAAATGTGAAAAATTTTCTGTTTCAGCAAATCACCACAAAGAATGTGGGAGTTCAGGTTGATTCTCATAAGGTGGGTATATAATGTGTTGCATACATATTTTGAGTTCTTAAACACTGAAGCAATTGTAAGCATGGGTGAAGGTAACAATATACAAACCTGTTTTAGTATACATGGTAACATTCAATGGTTGGCCTGTATGGGAGTCCACATCAAAGAAATTCCAACTAAGTCACTAGTGTTGGGTCACTTTTATGGCTCTGTTGCTTATGAATCACATTTCTATATGTTCAAAGTCAGGTGAGTGTTGTGGCCCATGGCCCTTTTGGTTTTTTAGTGATCACTTTCCTATACTTCACATATATTTTTCTTTTATTTTTATACCCCACGCAACGAGTTTGTGGTAGGGTATAATGTTTTTGACCCGTCTGTCAGTCCGTCAGTCCTGTTTTTTTTTGTCAGCACAACTCCTCTGAAACCGCTCAACAGAATTTCGTGAAACTTTGTAGTTATGAAGAACATACCTGTAGATGTGCATATATGCAGGAAATTCTGATTCAATTTTTTTCGGGGAATTATGCCCCTTTTGAACTTAGAAATTTGGCCACATTTAAATATACTATTGAAACAGTTTGTCAGCGCGGCTAAACCGCTCAACAGATTATTGTGAAACTTTGTAGTGATGAAGAACATACTGTTAGAAGCGCATATACACAGGAAATTCCGATTCAAATTTTTTTTCGGGGAATTATGCCCCTTTTGAACTTAGAAATTTGGCCACAATTAAATATACTATTGAAACAGTTTGTCAGCGCAACTCCTCCGAAACCGCTCAACAGATTATCGTGAAACTTTGTAGTGGTGAAGAACATACTGTGTAGATGCGCATATACACAGGAAATTCTGATTCAATTTTTTTTTCGGGGAATTATCCCCTTTTGAACTTAGAAATTTGGCCACATTAAATATACTATTGAAACAGTTTGTCAGCGCGACTCCTCTGAAACCGCTCAACAGATTATTGTGAAACTTTGTAGTGATGAAGAACATACTGTTTAGAAGCGCATATAACACAGGAAATTCCGATTCAAATTTTTTCGGGGAATTATGCCCTTTTGAACTTAGAAATTTGGCACAATTAAATATACTATTGAAACAGTTTGTCAGCGCAACTCCTCCGAAACCGCTCAACAGATTATCGTGAAACTTGTTAGTGGTGAAGAACATACTGTGTAGATGCGCATATACACAGGAAATTCTGATTCAATTTTTTTTTTCGGGAATTATGCCCCTTTTGAACTTAGAAATTTGGCCACATTTAAATATACTATTGAAACAGTTTGTCAGCGCGACTCCTCTGAAACCGCTCAACAGATTATTGTGAAACTTTGTAGTGATGAAGAACATACTGTTTAGATGCGCATATACACAGGAAATTCCGATTCAAATTTTTTCGGGAATTATGCCCCTTTTGAACTTAGAAATTTGGCCACAATTAAATATACTATTGAAACAGTTTGTCAGCGCAACTCCTCTGAAACCGCTCAACAGATTATCGTGAAACTTTGTAGTGATGAAGAACTACTGTGTAGATGCGCATATACACAGGAAATTCTGATTCATTTTTTTTTTTCGGGGGATTATGCCCCTTTTGAACTTAGAATTTGGCCACAATTAAATATACTATTGAAACAGTTTGTCAGCGCAACTCCTCCGAAACCGCTCAACAGATTATCGTGAAACTTTGTAGTGGTGAAGAACATACTGTGTAGTGCGCATATACACAGGAAATTCTGATTCAATTTTTTTTTCGGGGAATAATGCCCCTTTTGAACTTAGAAATTTGGCCAACATTTAAATATACTATTGAAACAGTTTGTCAGCGCGACTCCTCTGAAACCGCTCAACAGATTATTGTGAAACTTTGTAGTGATGAAGAACATACTGTTTAGATGCGCATATACACAGAAATTCCAATTCAAATTTTTTCGGGGAATTATGCCCCTTTTGAACTCTTCACCAATTAAACACTGAATGGAAGAAGGATAAAATTATTGTATGTTTAATGAAAAGATCTCTTACTTTATTTTAGAAAAAAAAATCCTAGTATAATCAATCAATTATAACCGATATTCCATTATGATTTTCTACCTGATTGCCTAAAACTACATTTCAAGCAATGTGGGAGTGTGGGGTATGTGAAGCTTGCTCACTTTTTCTTTCATCTTTCTTGCAGACAGCAACTTTAGTTCAAGTTCAACAGCAGGTGCAGCAGAAAACGCCAGAGAAATCCCTGATATCTAAACCTGTCAACAAAACTCCTACTACAGTTATTCAAGCTCCAACCACCTCCAAACCGGGTCCAGTTCTCACCATCTCAAAGACTACGTCATCCTCCCCTCAACTGGCTCCACCAAGGTCCACCCTCAATCCAGTAACAAACATTCCAATTCTCAAGAATCAGACCTCAACACCTCAGGTAATTGTTATGCTTCCTGTGAAGAAGTGAGACACATTGCTTTATGGCTAGACTCCCTAACTTTTCTTCAGTCAATAAGCAACATGAACATTGATCATCCATACATTTTAGATATATTAAACCAGCACTATCTCCTAAGTAAACAAGGTGAAATAATTGAGTTCTGCTGGATTCCAAGTCACATTGGTATCCATGGCAACGACAAAGCGCAAAAGATACACTTCAATACGATATTGTACACTATAAAATTCCCTATACTGATCTTAAATACCATATAAAATGTCTGTAAATTCTCTTTGGCAAATATGTTGGGATTTCTGCGACACAAGTAAATTTACTCTATTCAGAAAAAAGTAAACAAGTATTTTCTACCTATTTTGCAATAAAAATGAATACTCGCCATTTTTGTGACTTCATTTTTATACCCCCGGAATCTTTGATGTGGGGGCATACAGATTGTCTGAAAAACTTGAACATTGGTCATAAATGTTGTAATTGAATTTAACAGGCTTCCTAAAGTAACCATTCAATTTATTGGAATACCAAATTTTCTTGTTGTTGATTAATATTTGCATATGTGGGTAAGAGAGTATAACTATGCCATGTACAAATTTAAAATGATTGTATTCATGTTTTGATAGACAGCATTATGATTGTATTCATGTTTTAATAGACAGCATTTGTCAGTCAGCCAGCACCCCCAGCTGCTGTTGTGCATCTTTCAACAACAACAACAGATCTCAACAAGGGACAGTTTCCGTCCAACCAGACAGTTAAGAGTATTTTGGATAACAATCGTGTTTCTACTTCACAAGGTCCATTAAGAGGGACAGTGAAAACTATGTTAGATAGCAGTCGTGGTACAGTGCCACAACCTGCTGGTAATGCGCGAGTGAGACCAATGAGGACAGTAACACCCGCAACGCAGTCCAGCACTCTACTATCTCCAACTATTCCACCTAATCAGATGACTTCATTTATTGTGGTACCATCGCCAGCACCAGGCCCTATACCTAACACAAATCCAAACGTATCTGTTGTCACAACACCTGTTGTATCCGCTCCATCCAGTCAACAAGCTCATTTGAACCAGCAAATGCAGCCCAAATCTGTCAAAGTAATTGACCTCACTGTGGAAGAAGAAGCCAGTCGAAACTTGGCTAACCGGGGAGTTGCATTATCTGTGCCTCAGAACCAGGTGCTTGTTCCAACTGGAGCTGGACTACCACAAGGTCTCATCCTGGGAAATCCTGGTACATCACTCTTAAGAAATGGGCAACCACCAGCTTATCAGATAGTCCTTAGTTCTACTAGCCAACCAATACGACAAGGAAGTATTCTGACCCTAGCGACCCCTGTTCCCAGCCCAGGAATGAGGCCTGCTGTAGCAGGGACATCGATGGTCACCTCTACATCATCAGCCATTGCAACAATGCCTCAGCTGAAACCAGGTCAAGCCACCACAACTTCCCCAAACCCTAGACAAGTATCACCTATTGTGACACCAGTGCAGCAAAGGCCACCTCCACCTTTACAGTATGGGGTTCAAAATACAAATGTAAGTTTGCTCATGTCATTGTGGAACATATCATATAACACCAGTATTAAGTCCATATTGCTTGTTCGGATGTGGTTCTAATGTTTTTGGAAATTTTGTTACAGAGGATGGCAAGCACATCTTTGTCCACCATGGCACCACCTCCTCTCTTGCCTCAACATCCAGCACCATTACCTCCTGTTACAACAGTAGTGGCACCAGGTCAGAAGCCATTGCCTCCAAAACCCAGTCTCAAGATCTCCAGGGTCAGTCAGGGTGAGTAATGAGAATTATATCATCCCTCTAGAAGGAGTTGGGATGAGAAATGAGTTCAAGAGGAGTACTATGACTAGTAGATGATGTATTGTGACGGAGATTTTGAGCCCGCATGACTTGATTTAGGCCATATCTCCAGAACATGTCTATTCTAGGAATTTCAGAATTATTGTAGAATTGTCTTAATTCTCAGACATTGAATGCTCAACTTCTTCTCCAGAATCTTAGTGTCATATTTAACCAGACTGCCCTACAAGCTTACTTTATAGTTGTTTTAAAGGATGCAGTCTTGGGATTATTCAGTGATGGGAGTGGTAACAGAGTAAAACCATGCATATTAGACAAACAAATATGTGTAGCAGCTTAGTTCATTGAGATGAGAGTTGGGGCCTATTATTTTATCATTACTAACAATACCTACATGAATCTTCTCTTTAGGTATTGTTCTATCATGGAATATGACGTTGAATGAAACACCTCATGCTGACATCTCTTCTTATCAGCTGTTTGCTTATCAGGAAGGAACATCGCCACCCAGCACCTGTCTGTGGAAGAAGGTTTACATTCAATTCCATCTCCAATATTAATGATACACACAAGTTATAAAGAATGTTATGTAGTGCATACTAGCATCATCTATTTCAATGTAATTTGAGGAGTATGTTTTAGATTTTTTTTTTTACCTGTTTCAGGTGGGAGATGTGAAAGCATTACCATTACCAATGGCTTGCACCTTGACACAGTTTCAAGAAGGGAACAAATATCATTTTGCAGTACGTCCAGTAGATGTACTTAGTCGCAATGGTCATTTTAGTGAGCCTAGCTCTATACATCTATTACCAAACACCAAAGATTGATGACTAGTTTGTTTAGTAAGTTTTTACTTCAGTACCTTGGCAGCATATAGGGTACTATAATGAAGAGTAACACTGCAGGTATACAGTACATATTCATATCGACTTAAGCAACTCATATCGATACTTCGGAATAATTCTGAAGAGGCTTATGATTATAGTCAGGGTTAGAAGGATTATTGTTATATTGTCAGGGTTAAAAGTGCCCCATTGCATTTTTTGTATAATTTTTATATTAATCCCAATTTGTGTACATTTTCATTTGATTTTATTTGTTGTATACTTGTGAAGTGGTGTGGACACAGCATATTTATTTAAATATTGAAATCTTGAATTTACTTAGAATTATCTCGTATGATATATCATGCAGAACTTGTGAATGAAGTGCCTTTGACGGGGTCAGTTTAAGTAAAGGCATATATAC
The DNA here is from genome assembly GCA_903981925.1 of Ostrea lurida. Taxonomy (NCBI): domain Eukaryota; kingdom Metazoa; phylum Mollusca; class Bivalvia; order Ostreida; family Ostreidae; genus Ostrea; species Ostrea lurida. The sequence goes on from CAJDSM010030861.1 coordinate 27,404, forward strand.
ATGACATATTCCTGAATATTTTTTCATATAAATTTATACAACTTGTATCAAGTGTCAGATTTCCAATTTCTGCAAAATAACAATGTTCCCCACACTTAGTACATTATAGACATATTTTAATAATTACTTAAGATAACTGAATACCAGGAGTGCACTGGTCATCGAATTCGCCAGCAGATTAGTGCAGTCGTCATTTTACGGGATGATTTTAGTATTTGATGTTTTAATGTGGAAGATGAATGAGTGCTAGAGAACAAGACTCTTATATTTACTTGTGTTTTACGTTTTTGTACAGTGACATTAAATTTATGAACTTCTCGTATGCGTTGTGTTGGGGAAAACTGTTAATATTACTTATGTTCACCCCCCTTCTTTTTTTTCATTTACAAAATCACTTTATATTAAAGTTTAAAACAGATTCATTAGTGTTTAAAATTATTAACTTTCCCTTAATTTTATGCTTAAAAACGTTTGCATGTGAAAGAAAATAGGGAGAAGTATATTTAAAAAAAAAAAATTAGGTAGTAATGGGTACGTTTGTCGCTCCTGAAGTCTGTTAAATGTCTATTAATAGTCGCATGCGCATGATGGGATGTCCAACCTGATGATATGATTTAGACGCAGTTGTCTAAAGAAGATGGTTGAGCTTTGCGAACACGACTAGTTGCCGATCGCGTATCGAAAGTTAAAAAAAATCCGCTGTGATGTTACCCATATATGTAGAACATAGTACCGTACTAAACCAATTTAAAGAATGGCTTTTAACACATGATTACACTCGTGTCTGGAGTACCCAAGGTATCAAATAAGTCTAGAAAATAAATCAATTATTTCCTCTAATGTTAAAGTGAAATATTCTCTGTATAACACAGTATTGATGCTTTGATTTGTATTAACATGATTTGTGCAGCATTTAAAACCTACCTATGCTCCCGGGCCTATGCTAAAATCCAAATATAAGCACCAGTGCGAGCTCTCGCCTCTCTTGGTAGAATTCTGATGCACTTTTGCTGTGAATTTT
>CAJDSM010030867.1:0-21565 GCA_903981925.1 Ostrea lurida
TGCCGCGGATCATGAATTTACAACGAGTTTAAACACGATATTTTACCTTCGGCTCGCGGCCCCCACCCCTCCACCTTCGTCCTCCCTCCCCTAGTGCCCCCCCCCCCCCCCCCCCCCTATCCTACCACTGTGTTCTCCCCCCACCCCCCTCCCATACCCCGATTAATCTTCTTACCTCATCATCTCGTTCCATCGCCCCCTTCAAAAAAAAACATTCCTCGCCATTTTTCTTTTTTAACTCTGACCCGCCGCCGCGCAGGCGTACCTGTAGTCTCCTACGGATTGAGTATTGAGACATCCCCAACCACTCTCATTTTCTAGAAATGTTGATTGTCGGACGGTTTTTAAACCCCTACACATAAACACCACGCACATCACCCCATGCAGGTTGAAGCTCTAGCCCTAATTGACAAATCTCGAGCAAAATACATACAATTCATGTTTTTACATTCTTGAAATCCCTCTCCCGTCAAACCAATCTCTGCTGCAAAAACATCGCGCCGTTCCTGCCACTTCTCCTGTTCTTTTCTATCTTTACTCGTTGGGGGGGACCAGCGATACCCCAGCGAATCTGTTTTCGTCCATGATCTTCGTCCGGTTGATCTTCTTTTCCTCTTCCCCCTTCGCTCTTTCCTACTCCTCTCTCTACTCGCCTCTATCATGTCATCTGCCCTAAATACTGGCCATCCTTCCCTCTTCTTCTCTCCCTCTATCTCTGTACCCTGACTGTTTTTTGGTTAATCAGTTGCTTTGCAGAATTTGAGACCCTTCACCCCGGACCGGCCCCGCGCCAACAACAGCAACATTCAAACTTTATACAAGCAATAAAACTATTTGAAGTTGCCACCGCCCCCACCACCCCAGCATATTTCAAAACAAATAACTTGTTTTTATTAGTCCCCTACCCGGGTTAAATCCGGATGATCACGCGGCGGACTCCTTCTAATAGCTTTCTTTCTTCTTGTTGTCTGTCTTCATGTCGTCTGTCTGTCCCCATTCCGTTTCCGCCTTAGGATTTCCAGCACCTTTTTTTTCTACTGCTTGAGATATTCATTTGATATTTGACACATTGCTTTCGCCATACCAAGTTACAGATAACTTCGAGTTTGGTTTCAATCCATTCATTTTTTCAACTGAGTTATGGCCCCATTGGAACTTAGCAAATTTCATAAATTATTCAGTTTTCCGCACTTTTTTCTTCCTGCCTCCAGATATTCATTTGATATTGGTACACTTGCTTGCCATACAAGTACATATCAAAGTTGGTTTTGGTTTAATCCATTCATTTTTCATGGAAGTTATTGGCCTTGGACATAGAAAATTTCATAATTATATCAGTTTTCCGCACTTTTTCTCTACTGTTTTCCAGATTATTCTTTTTGATTATTGGTACATTAGTGCTTTTGCCATGCCAAGTTACTAGATCAAGTTAAGTTTGTTCGAGCCATTTCATTATACTGAGGTTCTGCCCTATGTCTATCTGGCTCACCAATATTCCCCTCTTTACCATAAGTATATGATATAGCCTACATAACTGAATTAAATATTGTTTCGGTCAATAATTTGTGTCACTCGGTACTTTACGGGAGCTATTTGTATTGCTGCTGCAAAATTACTCTCAGAAATGCGCTGTTATCATCCATTATTGTATTAATAACTGGAAACCCATATAATAAATTGCCTTCTAATTTTTACACCACTTACATTGGGGGGAGGAGTTGTTTTTTAAGTCCGTGAATTTCATTATATTCGCTTGAAATAATTGTAAGTATATAATTGACTTACGCTTTGATTACAGTTATTATATTTTAATTAATTACATTATCATATTTCCGAAACTCTTTATTCAGAAATTTTACAAATATTTTTGACAAAATTAAAATTCTTGAAGCCATGCGCACTTTATAACACAATCACAATAGATCGGCCACTCCTGCGGGCCGATAATAACATGCCATGTTTTCGCATAATGCATTTCAACTAACGAACATGCATCACAGGGCATAGAATATAGATCACAAGATATAGAACATGTATACGGTAACAAGATAATTGAATGTTTGCCATGAAATACAACCCATGGCCATAGCGGGGAGGATAATGATCAGATGTTTTCATGGGTATTGCTCAACGATACTGCTAGTATCAAAATAAAAGGTTCTACATGTGTAATAACTTTTAAACGCATTGGCATTTTGCGAAGATACAGAGCATTGCACATGTAACCTTGAAAGATACATGAATCTTACCCCCTTTCAGCATTTCTCTCTGCAGTTTGTTTTTATCTTCACGAGTGTGTTGGCATAATTTTTCACCTAGATCTACAAAAATATATGACAAGCTGAATTTCTTTAAATATAATTCCGTGACTACCAGGTATGCGTTATGTTGCGAAAATTCAATTAGTTTTACACTGATTAAATATTAAAACCATTCATCAAGTTAGGAGCATATTGCTTTTCCGAGAGTGCAATTTTGAAAAAGTTTTGTTTAACGAAGCAGGTTTTCAATTCAAGGGCGCATTGTACGACGGATGCTGTAGTGAATTATTGAGGGAAATGAAATGATATATAGTACAAAAATGTAGCAATGGGGAGCAGCTAATGGGCAGTCATCATCAACATCCATTCAAAACACTGTAATGGGGGTTCATAAGTGGAATCCTGAGTTCGAGGTTATTTTAACAAACATTCTGCAAGTATTGAGCACTAATTTAAGGCAATGCATGTTTCCTATACCGACCACTTTATATATTTATCAACTTTTGACACGATTCCTATAAAAATAAAGATATCCTCGAAACCTTATCATGTTTTTGCTTGAAAATTAAAGCATTTCAAATTACTTTATATCATAGTGATATGTGTATTGAAGAAAGGAATTGGTTTCATTGATAAAATATATTATGATAAAATACTCTCTATTTAGTAAAAACAAAAACAGAGAGAGATGAATTGTTTCACATTTATCATTTTAAAATAGTCTTTGTATACTGGTCTTAAACACAAATATATATATATTAGACGCTTTTAAAAGTGTATGTGTTGGGAATATGTGGTTTGACGATCCGCCAGCATCCAAGATTCTTAATGGTTTTATGTTTGTTTGTTTGTTAACTTGATTTTACGTGATTTTATTTGATTTTTAATTATTTTTTTTTACCATTTTATTATTTCGTACATACAGATATAAGGTTCTTTTAAAAATTAACAAAAATGTTGGTTCGATTTCATGAACATTTTATATGTTGAGGGTTTTGTTCGGGGGGGGGGGGGCGTTTTTAAAAGCGCTTGACAGCTGAATGACGATGGTAGTTACATGTTTCAGTGTATTAAAAGTCACGTCATCCCCGATAAGAAGCCACTAATAATTCCCATAGTGATAGATCAGGTCAGACCAATTCAACAAGACAGAATATAGAGCATGCAACTGATCCATCACGTGTACTCCTGTGCTCTTTGATGTTCTGTACTTGATCCATGATCGGAATAAGTACAGTGTATGTTCTTAGTATTCTTTTAAATGAACCTTTCTTCCCACGGGTCATGAACCGACAGTAATTACCAGGCGTTGACTGAAGAACTCGCAATATTTGGCAAAAGCAAATAAGACACGTGCACAAAAAATTCATTACCTCCATCCAAGAGGTGATATTTTTGCTTGTTTTGTTTGTTTGCTTGCTCGTGTGCTTGTTTCCTTTTATCATAGCAGAATTACACAAACAGCTCATTTTACTGACGAGAAGACAATCTGATGGTGATCTAAGTTTTATGGGGGCTAAGTAAATTGAAAAACTAGACTTCGTGTTGGTTGTTCAGAATTAGCAGCACAATATATATTATTCTTGGTGGATTCAAGATTTATAGGCATGTGCACCCCCCATTTCAAAATAAAAATCCTAAATCCCCTCAGCTTCCGGGGGGCTTAGCCCCCTACAATGGCCCGTCACGGACCCGCGGAGGACCTAAAGTGGCCTCGAGATCCAAAGAAAGTGCTAAAATCTCTCAGCTTCCGGGGGCTTCGCCTCCTGGCCCCCTACCAGGACTGGTTGGGGACCTGATTAGCGGCCTTCAGACCCCTTGCCTTAGTCTTGTGCACCCCCTATGAAATTTCCAGGTTACGGCCCAGTGACCGGTATTAAAATTTCAATTGCATTGCATTTTGCATATTTTTTTTTAAAAATCTGGATATTCAAAATATATCGACGATCATCAGTAATCAAAGATGCATTCATAGTGTTCATCGTCACATCAAGCAAATCTTTATTCGTATCTGAGTATAGGGTTCGATTGGTGTATTCGGAACAACCTCACCTCCATCTAGTAGAAGCATATCAAAATCAGCATTTTCACTTTTACGGCCGAGCGACTTAAAAAGCATTTTCGCTTTTACCTAGCGACTTGAACATGCTCAACTTTCTGTCCTTGTTTCTGCCGCCACTCGGTACCCGGATCTCTTGTTTGTTTAAATAGAAAAAATCGAAAAATCTGTAATCGGATAGTTTTGGACGATCGAGCGAAAAACAGTTTTCTTTACCAGGAAATAATAAAAGTTCGATCTTTTGTAAATAGATTTGGTGAATCAACCAAACTAGATCGAATTTGATAGATCTCATACAATGAAAAAAAACAAAAAAACAGAGAAAATATATTCTACAATTATATTTCAGTCAACTAGGAGACAGAATTTTATAACTTTTGTGACAATAACCAACTGTAACGAAAAATAAAACCTATCATGTTCGATAAAATTCCATTTGATAAAAGTTAAGGCCAGAAAACTCATTCAGCACAAAGTCCCATAAATTTCGAAAAAAATCGCTCAATTCAGACTGAATTTAAAGCTGACCTGTAAGTACATGTAGCTGTGAACCATATACTAAATTTCAACTCCCTAATTATAAATCGAATCATGATGAAAAAAAATCCGGGAAACGAAGGTGTGACAGACTGACGAAAGAGTGCAAGAAAGGTTTTAAAATCCCATCACGGCGTACCGTGTTTAGGCAAATACATATTTTCGGTATTATTAAATTTCAAATCATTTTATCTTTTCACGGCACGAAAATAACAGTGTATTGCACTGAGGAACATGTCTTTCTGAATTATTGAAAATAGACTTAATTTGATTTTCGATAAACTTCTATATATCTTAATTCAACAACTCAGTAGTAACATGTTAGTATAAGGGATGTGTGAAAAACCCAAAACATAGATTTATACTTTAAAAATTACGAGATCTTTCCCTTAAGAACCAGAGAATTGGATATACAATTTTCTCAAATTTCATACTGCAATTATCAAAGTAATTCAGACAAATAAGAGATAAACATCGTCCCGTAGTACATTTATCCTGCAGCTGTGTCCTTCATATCAGGCTTTAAGAGATAGTTTGATAAGCATGTGAAGTGTAAAGGACGATGTTCATAATTTATTTTCTACGTGTCCCTAGACAGATATTCGCTAATCATTGAGGAGGCGGGGGGTAACGTATCAGAAACTAATCAAGTGAAAAAGTTATGAAACCACTCCAAAAATTGGGGAATAAATTTTGAAATCATCTTACACAGCAGTGAAATGATACCCCGTATCTTTTACGGTGTCTTAGTCAAACTTGCAATGACCATGTTTAATGGCTAGATCGTACATTTCTGAAATGCTTGATTTGAAAATCGTTGTCTTCTTGCAAGCAAACAAGCTGGAGCAGCAGAAAAGATTTTCTCAAACAAATATTTAAAAAATTGATTTTATTACATTGTAAGAACGCAACAAATAGAGAAATATTCTTCAATAAATAGTTTACTGAAAAGAAAAACGGTTTCAGCGGCGAATTACACCGTGTGGTGAAACATGTCAAATACATTATGTTTGTTGTCCCATAAATATTCAATACCCACTGAATACATGCAAACACTACAAGAACGTTTAATATAACATGAATCGAACATGTATAGAAATGATCTTTTAAACCTCAACATAGGTAGAACATGGCGGAGATCGATACCTGTACGTCGATCTGGTTGCTTAGCAACGGAAGGCGAAGAGAATCAATGGATTCTGCCTCACTATTAAATATATGAATAGCAAGGTCTGATCCGCAGAGGATATATTAATTCTGGTAGAAAGACATTGAGCAAACATATTGGATTTTTTTTGCTAGTCTTGGGAAAGCTAACGTTCACTACCTTCATCCGAAAATGTCGGTGATTTTAACAGCCTGTAGAAAAAGTAAGCAAAATGCCATCGAGAAGGCGCTCAAGAAGAAGGCGGCCGATAAGTAAGTGCTATTTTTATTATCGTTTAAAGCATGATGAATTCTTTTGATGGCGAGCCCATACATGTGTATTGTTTTAACATATCCAGAATCAGACTGACAACAAATTTTACGTCTTCTATTTCCTCTCTTCTTTAATTTTATATAATACAGACTTTTTTTGCATTATAATATACTTTGTTGTTGTACGATGCAAGATTCTGTAACGCTTGAACGGAGCATGTCTTTTTCCCTGTGTGTGTGTGAGAGAGAGAGAGAGAGAGAGAGAGAGAGAGAGAGAGAGAGAGAGAGGTGGGGGAGAGGAGAGTGGGGTAAGCTGGGTTACACACACACACCTATGTTTGAATATCTAACAACATTCTTTGAACACAGGCTTCATTTGAACATTATTTTATGGTATGATATTACATCAACGCAGATTGGGGTTTCTCAGCTTTAATTCCTTGTGCATATATACACACGATAAAGTCCTACTTTTTTCACTGTTGTGGATATTGAAATTTCTTCTAATCGATGTCTTTGGAAATATTGATTTTTCTTTTGTTCTATTGAAAATTACAACAGTTGCGAATCTTATGGTTATTCATATTATCTGAAAAATAACCATTATCTCATAAAAATTCAAGCATACATATAGTTACCAGCTTCAGGTAATATGACTTACATAATGTACATGTATTTCATAATAATTCCTTGTAATAAATCGCCCTTTTCCACCTATAAAGTGAGAATTTTATTGTTTTTACCTTTTTATAACACGAGTCCCCCATGATAGAAAATATAATTGTAGTTACAGCTCTCATTGTTTAAAAAAAAGGGGACCTACACGGTATTGTACTGTTCAAGCAAACACAACCTGATAAACTTTATGAAGGAATGGTAAGAAAATGTTTTAGATAAACAAATTAATTACAAGAAATAAAGTTCAAACTGATTATCAAAATAGATTTTATATATGTGCTATATATCAGGAGTAGGGATACTAAAGATGGTGGTTTGCATTAACCTTAGCCCGTCCAAAATGTAATTTGTTGTTGTCTCTTTACACACATCATATACTATATGTAACCCACTGAATCAAGTATAATAAGTAGTTTAGGAAGCATTACATGCTTGGTGTACATTTCATAGGAACATATACACCCACACCCTTTGTTGTTGGTTATAATGTCCTCCTAAACAGTTCCCCGTTAGTATCATAAATTGGTAACAGACCTAACAAAATCTTTTATCTAAATAGACAGTGTGGTATCGTCGCCGTTGATGTATAATAGAAAAGATATATAAATCAATTACTGACAAACTATATCGTTATTACACATTGTGGAGGTACATCGTTTTCCTCCAGCTCAAGTCGAGCCGTCATCCGTGTTTCCTCTGTAAAATATACTACCAGTGTTCGCTGAGATGTCGGTGCCAAACATTGTTTGATATTTTTTTTTTATCAAGGAGAACAGTACATCGAACACAAATATACTACCTAATCGTTTATATTCATAAGATGTCCATTCAAAACTCAACCTTTTAGCAATATATACATGTATATTAAGAAGTTAATCAGACATACACTTTGAGCAGCTGTTTGTAAGACACGCCATTGCAGATTGATGCGTTAAGTTTCCTAGTCCTATCACCATCATTTCGGAAAAAATACTACGAAAAACCAACAAGAAACAAATGTTACATGTATTTTATTAAACGAGACAGTCACCTCGGTGTAAATTCAAGTATTATAACGAATAATAAACACTTTTAAAGTATTGTGGGCATATACATGTATTATAGAAAAAGTCTTCCAGTAACGTAATGCACATTTTCAGTTAACAAATAAGAACAATTGATCAAAAATAAAAACTATGTAGCATTCTCCTTAATTAATAAAGCTCTCTAGTGTTACAGTGTATTAGTCTTACACGTAGACTGACGTACCTAAGAACTAGAAGATACGATAAAGAGGTTGGTTAAAGCAACATAACCAAAGAACCTGAGTAGTGCCCCCTGGAAATAGCTCGTTTTAAGGAAATAATTTCTTATAATAAGTTTCATCTTCTAAAATGTAACTTTCTTGTTATTGTTTTATAACGAGATGCTTAGTCATTCCAACGAGATCGAAATCGTCTTATGAAGATTCTTACCCCTTCTAAGGATTTTTGCATGCACTAACTCCCTTTAATTAACGTGATACTTACATGTAGTACACTATATTGTTGCTGAACACCGAAATCAAAACAATATGATTGGATAGACAAATTTTGAAATGTCATTTGTTATTCACTTGTTTTGAACGTATCAGGAAAATTAAATACAGTGATACGTCACCTGAAGCAACAACCAATGACAGTGCTTATTGCTCTATTTAAGTGGTGTGTCATAAATGTTCGTAAGGATTCAATAGATATGCAAATATTGTAATGGATTTAATGCGGTGGTGTTTCCTTCCTGATAAGCTGCAACAATCTGTGAAATAATGTATAGTGGCATTTTTTTTTATCAACATGTTATGATCCGCAAACAATCAGAAAAGGCTAATCTTTTCCCCCAAAAGCAGAAAGTATTAAAACAGATGAAAGCCCGGATTTGTGCTTGGTAGACATATTGTTTTGGGGAATCAAAACACATACCCATATCAGTAGGAAAAAATAATCAAAGAAAACATTTTGAAGCGCTCCCGGAATTTTGCAGATGATGACATCATTGTGTCAGTGTTCGAAGAGAAACTCAAATTGATAAGCTTATCAAGCAGTTTGCTTTCAGCAAAATTAGATCAGTGATAGGAGATCCATGGATTGATATTGCAGACACATTTCTCAGATACAGTGAGCAATAACTGCCGAAAATTGCACAAAGCGCATGAATTTTGATTTTACATCAAAATTCGGTTTTCCGTCATTTGTTTTGATAATATGAAGCATTTTTAGTTGTATATTTTTCACATAATCGAACAACACATGCATGTTTATATAGCTGTTTATACAGAGAATCTAACATCATTGCATGGTCCTCCTTATCGGACAATGAGAATGATATGCTTACATTTACTGTTTACTCCCTTAATAAAAAAGATTAGAAAACTTTTGATGATATGTGCCTACATGTATAACTGCGAAGACCGAATCACCAAAGTTGGTTACGCGTATGAATACTGTTGAGCATGTCGTCTGCATTTCGGCCCACAGGAACCGTTTTTTCTGTAATTGTAACAGTGGGGGGTTATACATACCATCCCCTACTAAGATTTTTATCACTCATATTAGGGGGTGTGGTATGATATAGAACCCTGCTATCATTATTACAAATTTGTGCTCTGCCGAGCGTTTGCAGAATGAAAACAAATCTTCGTTGCTAATTTCCATCTCAGACAACACAAATTAATGCACCTTATTCGATGCCTAGAGAAGTTTATCTTACCTCTAATGTAGTTACATGTAAAACTTCTTTCCCAACACAAGATAATAATTCAAATGTGGGATTTTTCAACAATTTTTCTTTCAGTAAATGTACTTTCAATTTCTCGAATTGAAAACATGGCCGACTGACAACCCTAAAGATTATACATATACTGTTTACAATAATCAATAGATGGGTATGAAAAGATTTGAATGTTTACAGCTCAGATTGTACAACTTTGTTAATAATTTAATGTTTATGATATGTAATTAACAATCTATTCAAGAGTTAGCTATAGATTATCAATTTTTTTTCAACATTGCGAACTCTTGTCTTTACATGACATCACATATGCTGTTCTTTTTGGCTGTACTGTTAATCGCTACTTACCCAAAGGACGCGGTGGCTCAGTGTAGGAATCTCGCTCGTGATCACGGAGGTCGTTGCGTTCGAGCCCCGTGCTCGGCACCCGGCCACTAGTATTCTCCTTCGCCAAGAGCTCGGCATTAAAAGTGAGAATCACGGGTCTTTCGGAATATGACTTAAAAACGGGAGTCCCTGGTCGCAGCAGGTGTGGCACGCTAAGAACCTCACTGCTAAGCATAGGTCTAAATTTGCAGCCTTCACCGGCAATAGTGGACGTCTCAATATGAGTGAAATATTCTCGACGGGACGAAAAACAAACAAATAACCAACTAACCAAAGGATTAGGTGAATTTTAAAATATACATGTAGATATAAAAATGTATACATTTTAAAACAAGGATTTTAAAAATTTCATGAATGTAATGCATAAGCAATGAATTCTTATTTTTTGAATAACTGCAACTGTATGTGAAAATAAATTTTCACGACGCGCTAACGCGCGTTATTCAATATGACTGTATGCACACGTCGTCGCAGTTACGAAACTACATTTTTCAAAATATAAGAATTCATTGCTTAAATAAACTCCTTTTATTGGTAGCTATGTACAACTATTTATCAATCATTAATGCGACACGTTGCTATCTATTCCGTCAGTGTAAATTTTCGAAGCGTAGGCCACAATAGAAAGCAACTTGCTTGCAGAAATAAGATGATGGTCCAATGTAATTAAAACAATTATTCAATAGTCAGTAACTAAATTAGACATGCTTTGGGGGAATTTCACAATAGACTACTTCCAGGAGTTGATGGTCAAGTGATACGGAAAGCTTTTAAGTTAAATCAAGTCAATCGTACTCAACAACAATAATATTTATTAATATTTTTATTACTGATGGAAACTGGAATTTACAAATTGAAATTGCTTGTCAGACTCTTGTAGTTATTGACAATGTGCAATTAGAGGATTCATATCTAAAGGATGATGACGAAACAAAAGGTCTCTCGACTCTCGACTTAAACCAGTATTCCATTTAAGAACCACGTGGAGAGTAATATATTGATAGTATTTTGTTCCCTCGAGATATTTGTTTGCTTAAGTATCGCAAAGTTTAACTGTGGTCTGTAACGTGGCTTTTGCGCATGCGAGATAGCGCTCTACGAAATGGCAAATTTCAATAAAATCGCTCTACGAAATTGCAAATCTCAATAAAATAAGTAGAGAAAGTTATGGAAATTTGCTGTCAATTGTTTTTATGCGTCAGCGGTGTATTAGATATTACAATTCACACGGTGTACCTTAGTTACTATAAGATAATACTTACAATGTAAAACTAATTACTTTGTCGGCTCTTTCAGAGTTCATTCAAAATTGTATATTTGAATACCACTAAATCTTTTCTCTTATATTTCTTTTTAAATTAGCACTGCGTTCATCACTCAATAAATTCATGTTTGTTGCAAACTAGTTCGATCCGGTTTTGTAGTACGCCTGTCCGCGTCGTTATTACATGTACCAAATATGGATCGATCGTCCTCGTGGTCAAAAATTGCAGTAGTTGTTCCGTTTAAAGAAACGAAATGGTCAACATTATGATATTTTAGTACTTAAATCTAATGCATATGTTTGAAAAGTATATGAAAAATTAAAATGTTTTTCTTTGTAGGTTTATCAGGTAAGGAAAGCAGCAACCATTGCAGAAAAAAATTCATATCCATCTTATGCAGGTTATAATTTTTTTCTGCAATGCTAGCTGCCTTCATCACCCAATAAACCAACACAGAAATCATTTTATTATTTAAATAAATCTGACCTGAACTGATACGTAAGGGACTTCTATACACTATTCAGATTTCTTTTACACAACCTGCAAATATAATATTCAAGGACAGGCATGCATGGAAAGTTATTTCCCCTCATGCTTCGTCAAATCGCAGTTATAGGGGACCCTCATTATAAATATGTCCAAATCATGTGAGTATTCTTGGCATGGAAGAATATTAATGTGTCTTACCTGGAAATCAAAAAAATAATATTACATAATTCCTTTTTTAATCATTATTTGAAATAAGTACTCGTCTGAAATTCGTCAGAAATCCACACATATATCATAGGGAAAGTTTACCACGAGTTTTGCTTTTTCTTCTTTTTTTCAGATATTGTGGTTTTGACAAAAATACAGCTGACTATACAAGAAAATTTACTTCGTAAAAATCTGTTCAAACACGTTTATATAATTATTGAAAGACATGTCAATGATTTTTTTTTCAATGCTTATTATTAATTGAACAGTTTTATAATGTTTTATGCACGCTTTGGCAATAAAAAAGTACTCAAGTTGACCCCAATGAATTAGGTCGATATTTATTTTTATGCGCTCTCACTAGTTACTATAAGTGACTCTTATCTCATATATATTTAAACCCTACCTTATCTGAAAAAATAAATAAATAAAAATTGAAAAAAAAAAGTGGAAAGGGATATTTTGTTTTTCCTAATTGCTATTAAATCCAGAAAGTAATTTTATGGATCAGAAAACTCTATAACCAGAAGAGACTATTCTAAATTATTCACTATTTAATTATACTTTAGAAGTTATACAAGGGCAGATCACTCTAAGGACAAGTACATACAGCAGGATTCTATCTTATTGTTAGGATAATTTTTCAGTCTCAGCACTCCCCTATAATTTTCACATTTCAAGAATAACTATCCCCCATTTTTGAAGTCTCGTTATCTAGTTATGCTATCTTGTTGTGAAATAAGCCAGCTCATATTGAACAAGCATTCTTTATTGGAGCTTCTCAATATGTAGTCAATAAAGATTCTTTTATATGAAAATTATTTCATTCCGCATACGCTTTCATTTTTCCATTAAAGAATATAAGTACACTAAACAGTACACAATAATATTTCAAAATTTCTGATATTAGTCAAACGGATCTTGCAGATTACAATTTCCGCAGTGAAACTATTTACTAAAAGCAAGAATCCTAAATATGCAAACTGGCATTTAAGGTAAAAGATACATCTTCGATACATATAACGTATGCCTTAGTTTCTTTTTCTGTTTATTTCAGAAAGGCCAAGCGTGACGCCAAGGAAGCTCGAATGATGGCCTACCAAGCCGACCAAGGAATGCCATCGATGCATACCGAATGTCATGACACAACCACGTGGAACTTCATGATATCCGAAGAAACCTTTAACATCTCCTTCAGTAAGATTATAATCTTTCTTCAAGCACTGAAAGTCACTGTCTTTATGTACAATTCAAATCTATGTACCGATTTTCATATCATGTTTTATGCTTTTTAATTCAATCAATTTCATCACGCAAAAATTCTATATTTGAAGATATAATCATAAGTTTGGGCACCGCAAAACATTTCATACGTTGAGCTTTCTTTCTTTTATATTTTTTTTTAAATCGACTCCATTTTTGTCAGATGGACTTTCGACATTATATACTTCCTATCACTGTAAAGTCGCTTTTTTGAATCAATAATTGCGGAATGGTTTAACTCGGAGCAGCGAGAGGTTCCATTACTGAAAGGTTGACATTAAATCTTTAACATCGAAACAAACATTCACGTATATACTAGTAATATACATGTAAATTGTTTTAAATCTAGTTGAAAGGATATTCAAACTATCACAATATCGCACTGTGTATATAAGTAGAGGGTTCATTTTCCTCCTACTTGCAGATTATGACAACCATGCACTTCAGCTAACGTTGAATTTGACACAGAGTCAAATGATGCTCATTTTCTGACCTATGCTTTTTGTATAGCTACAACGCATGCGCACGAAATTTTAGCATGGTAGTATAGTTATTTTCAACTTCATCTCGTATTCTAACCGGTCGCGCCCCATGTGGAGCCGGGTTAGAACAGGTCCTCAGTACCCCTTGCTTGTTGTTAGAGGCGACTAAATGGGGTGGTCATTCGGATGAGACCGGAAATACCGAGGTTCCGGGCAGTGGCCCAGCAGGTGTGGCATGATAAGATCCCTCCCTGTTCAAAAGCTATAAGCGCCGACCATAGGCCTAAATTCTGAAGCCCTTCACCGGCAATGGTGACGTCTCCATATGAGTGAAAAATTCTCCAGCGGGACGTTAAACAGCATACAATCAATCAATCTAACTGGTGGCACTGGCTTCGTAGTGAGAACATTCGCTTTGTGATATACAGATCGTGGGTTCGAACTCCTCTCTTCTCCTGGTCATGTCAAACTCAAGACAGGTAAATAGTATTGATTGATTGATTATTTATTGTTTTACGTCCCACTCGAGAATATTTCACTCATATGGAGACGTCCAGGTAAATACCAAATGATACGTGTACCTTACAAACCGATTCCTTGTGACACGGCAGGCGTTGGCACAACAAAGAGCCCTCACTGCTATGGCCCTTTGGCGAGGTCTAAAATCGCGGAAGTTCATATTTACGTAGAAGTATATTGAACATGCACTGAAACAAGGAGAGAATAATTATTTCGTAAAATAAAAAGGGATTTGCTAGCTGAACTCGGTCGTGTACGCCGCTTTTAATTAACGTACATTGCAAAATAAAAGTACAAGTGTAAACAAACTTCAAAGGATGCCTTTTATTCTACGGTCTACACAAAAAGCTTCCGTGGAAAAAAAAGCGATTGCAGCAGGTGGTACGAGCATACACGACCTCTGTATTGTTTAAACAAACTCCATGAACTGTGCACGATTTTTTCTTCTTTCAATTAAAGGTTAATTACCGCAAGGTACTTGGAGCGGTGGCGTTAGCAAAACTCAGTTGTTTCCAAACATTGAGAAAATTGCAAATCAATACAAATTAGTCCGAGTCTTTTCAGTTAATTACAAATTCTAGGTTATTGGTTTACCATCGTTAAATGTACATTGTATATTCATATTGTGTAATCATATAGCATACCTATGGAGCAAGTTATGAAATCGTACAGACATTGACGTTTAATGAAGCAACTTAAGTTAACATGACATTTAAACACCGTTAACAGTCAAAGTGAGTTAACGTATTTGATTTTATTTTATTCCAAAACTTATTTTGCTAGCATCTCAGTATGAGGAAAACCATGCTCTCCGACGGCGTCTGGTGTTTCAAAACTCATGGCAGATAAAGAAGCAAATGTAACGGTAAAGAAAAATTTCTGGTAGCCAAATGACCAGTTTTTTTTAGCAGTCCCTACTTCAAATCTCTCAAAGTTTGTTTCTCTCGTGAGAAGTTAGGTAACTTATAAAAACGCATTAATTACTAAAGTTGATTAATTTTATACATGTAGTATGCTTGATTACTACAATGTAAGCGAGTCTTAGGAATTTTCTGAATATTTATCTTAACTTTAGGGCCATGAGGGGCATGCCCTAAGGACATATTTTAGCCTATCTTATATATAAATGCTGAATAATGATCGGGTACAATGTACATGTAGCTATCAAAAATAGAACGATTCTGCAAGTTAGAAGGGAAAGCACAACGAAACGCCACAACTGAACAGCTTATAGGAGAACGATGGGCAACATATGATTTAGTGATAACTTCCAAATGTAAACATTTATACATTCCTTGTTGGAAGAAAATGAAATGTTAATATACATGTATTTTATATACATGTATTTTGCAATATGCATGTAACATTCCATTACGTCTCAAAAAATACTTTATGAGACAACCCCCACAGGCTCATCTTCACAAGCCAAGTGTCCGTTTCACTTACTGTCATCTCCCCCTTGGCAGATTTAGTCGCGTCTGAATTGCCATCTAACGGACAATGCGAGTTATCGCTCTTGACGGACACATTGCATGTGGGTTTTTTTTTGTTTGTTTTTTTATTTAGCTGTACATACTTGTTGTCGAGCTTATATCACCTTTATCTTTCAGGCGTAAATCGCGTATTAAAACTTGCCTTTCTGATCTTAACGATTCTACTTTGGTTTTTATGTCATGCTCAATCTTTCCGAATTTGTTCAGTCTATTCCAGCACATTCCACAGACACACTGCCCTCTGTCATCATTTGGGTGCGACACATAATCGATAATCCCTAGTAACTGGTCAAAAACTCCGAATCGTTCTCCAAAAATTGTACGTCTTTGTTTTATGGGCAAAATACCGTGGCAAAGACCAGACTTCACTCAAACCGAACAGGTATGAATGGTGCAATTTGATTGGATGCCTTGGGAAGTCAAAGCACGACATTTTGAAGGCTTAGAAACTCGACTGAATCTGCCAAGGGGGAGATGACAGTAAGTGAATCGGACACTTGGCTTGCGAAGATGCCACAGGCATTGCGATAAACTCATTGGACACATGAGCTTGACTTATTCAGATATTGTACAGATACATGCAATCAACTTTTGAGAAGTCCGAGTACCTGATCCTGCATAATACAGATGTAATATACGAAATAGCATGAAATCCTTGCATTCTAAACCCTTGTCTCACTGAGGAGTAATCTTGGAAGCATGGGGGTAAATACTATGGAAATACTTCCCCCCTTGATAGTTAGTGAAGCGGTGAGAGATAATGGAAAACTGTAACAGTGTGTAGCTCGTTTCACATAGTTAGGAACATCTTAGATTTATCCTAACATCCGTCTGAAAGGCCTGGGAATTTCGTAATCATCAACCAATTGCGAAGCAAAGAAATGTGTTACGAATGTTCCCGGTTCTGCTTAGCAGAGGCACTTGAAGCGCGAGAACTTTGCTTTTTCATGAAAAAAAAATGAATAAAGTTTGAAGATTGTTTATTTTACACTGTTCGGCGATTAATAAGCAAGTTATACAACTTTATCTAATTATAATGCTTTTCGTCGGCTCCGATTTTGGCGTGGAGGAGTAATTAATTTTTACTACATCTACATGTTGAATAACAGGAATTAAAGCATATGTTTTTCAGAATATTTTACTTTTATTATTGTTATCAATAAAATATTTCTCTACCGAAACAATTAAAAATAATTTCTCATTTCTCCATACGATTACAAATAGATCGGCCACTCCTGCCGCTGCCGATATTAGCGTTGCTTTTAACAGTCGTCGATGACGTAATTACATATTTTAATTTTTTCTAACTTTGAATTTTCTTGCATACTAGTATATGCCGTACCATGTTAAATCTTGATAAAAATCCATCACTTCTACGTTCTGTTGTTTCAAAATGTATGTCACCCTCCCCCAACTATTCTCGCTTCAAGTACACCCACAACTCAAAAATTGCGAAATTCCCTGGAGTATATTGGGAATTATTATATTTATTTGGTATCGTCATCAAGTTTTAAAACATGCCAAGTTTATGGTTTACATTTCAAAAGATTGTATCATTCGGTATAATTGGAGGGATTTTACAAAAATGTACCGTTGAAACAAAGAAGTTGTACACTGTTTATCCCCACGTTCTTTTTAAATAAATTCTATTGCGATATCTGATTGTTTTCTATCGCGTGGGATAATTTTACTCAATTCATGATAAAAAGCCTTATCACAACGAACATTGTGACACTATCAGTAAAGGAATCTTGTGTTTATCGTGTCTGTAAAATACCTCAAGTCCACAGCATACGCAAATGTTATTCATTTTCAAATTTGTATGCTAAATCTGTAAAAGTAAAATATCTAAGGATCAGCAAATCAATAAACGCAAATTCACAGAGCACCACAAAACATCTATCTTCTAAAATCATGTTTTATTAACGATATAAAAGGGACTACATTCGAAGAAAAAAAAAAGGAAAATTGACTATTGAGTTGCTTATATTTCTTAGATATTTCATTTACCTGAAAAGTAACCGGTGGTAAAGTTTACTTAGATAGGGCTCGAACAATGCTTGCCGTGTAAGCAAAAAGCGTCGATCAATGCTTCGCTGAATAAATACGGGGCTTAATGTAAAATGTATTACTGGCGAGATGAGTGTATTGGATCCTGATATAGGATATTGGAATTCGCCACATCTATTTACAGACGGTGATGCCATTCTCATCGCAATTGTTTGAAGATGTAAAGATACCGTGTATATGCCATGTGCTGGATCATTATCCGGAATCGGCAAACAGAAAATCCTTTTTAACGATTTTACAGTTGTTGCATTTTTACATTAAACTTTTCTAATGAAAAATCGAATCAAAGAATTTGTTCAACGACTGTCTAATGATACACATGCTTGTGGGTTTTTATCATTATTATTTCAGATGAGATTATTAATCCCTTTTTCTTTCAATATAAAAGTCAATATAAAGTCTCAACATGACACAGGCGTGAAATATACTTATCTTCGTGTTTATTTACAATATTCAAATTCATCTAAAGCATATAATCACTGAATATTCTACGTGCAATTTTATAATATTTACATTTATAATGGTATTGCCTATGATATCTTTACAAATTGTAATTATAGTCACTTCCTCATGAAACAAACAACGCGCGTATGAATATTGATGGATATAGTTCATCTAATTTAAAACGTCTGGTCCGAATTCCAACAGAAATGCAAGCAGAATGTTAAATTCAATTTTGAAAATACATCAATCAGCAATCCCCAACTACGCTCAAAACGAACCTCGAATGTGACTGGTGTAGTGATATGCAACGATTCATTACATTTCTTCGCCGGAAGTACCTGTGTACTCCTTTCCACTCCGCTTCGGCTACAGACAGCTTTTTCCGCCGCGTGGCAGATTGCACGTAATTGCCTTGGCACTCACCCAGGGAATGACCATTTGTTATTTGCAACCGTTTATAATGAATTAAAGGTTGCAATTTTGTTTTGATCACGTGAATTTGGAGACCATCTGATCACGTCTGAGATCTGTGTAAGGCCCTAGAAAGAACAATCCAATAATTTTATTTTTTTCTATCATATGGACTTGCATGCCCAATTAAATAGTATTGAAAATTTAATCATATTCGCAATAACCTTGGATTAACTTTCCTCGAAAACATACTAGACTAACGTAATTCCAAGCGTATGCATAGATATATTCAATTAAGATTGAAAAGGATACAAGACACGTTGAATGGCTTTGTATACATCTAATATACTGCAAAAATTGTTACAGAATATACAATACTGGTTTTGGAAATGATCACAATCAAAAGACGAACAGATTCACACTACACATGTCAATACATGTGTCCATTGATTGATTAAAAAAATTGCTGCCCTCATTAACAGACTGTTGGCGCCCTTGGGTCTACAATCATGCTGTGTTCTGAATATCAAATATTTGTATATTAATTTTTCGTTTGAAAATAAAATAAATAAACACAAGTAAAGTTATTTAAAAATTTGAATATTCTTTTATAATGAGGAAAATAAGCTTCAAAGATTGTGTTAGCGGCATAATCGAAGCTTAATGACCTGAAATTTATACATGCATGCTTACATGTATATTGACTAAACATCCATTGGGCTAAGTAAAAAAAAAAAGGAAAGATTCAATTTCATTGTTCACACAAATCGTACCCCTTCCCTCTCCGGATCCGAAATTCGATTTTTGATCCATAACTAAAGCACGATGTATTGACAGCCTAAGCAGAGCGTGCAGTTAGTTAGAGCTTGAAGCATGACCTCTTACAAAAGGAAAAAGATGGAATCAGAATAAAAATATAAAGTTTACACATGAAAATGCAAGGCATAGATTTTTCAACATATTTTAAATTTCTTGAAACTTGATTTTCAAATTGAATCGCGATTTTTTTTTTTAAAATGTCTGTTTTGCTCTTACATCTATGCATGCTAATGAAACTGTAACATGATGTTTTGATTAAAATGAACCCAATAGTACAGTATGACGGGATATCAATAAAACAAAAATATGTGGTTTGTATCATCATAAAATTCATAACATTTCATGTGTAAATATTATTGCAAATTATTTGTCAGATACGTTTCAAAATGTTCCAGAAACGTGAAATATCACTGGTATGCAATTGAAGGGGTAAAGCGGAATTAATCATAATAAAAGTCACACGAGTATGGTTTATTAATCATAATGGTGCTCAAAGAAAACCTTCAAAGTGAATTCCATTTAGATATCTTTCAGGTGAACTTTTACTGAGGGTTCCACCTGGACTAGATATTAACATAGCAAATAAACAAAGCTTAACTTATTCAGATCTGTACCAAAAAGTGCGCAAAACGAAGTAGGACAGACAAACGTGCGGACGGACAGACAGACAAGTATAAGAAACCTTATTAAGTCTCTTAGATTATCCGGTTAAAAAAAAACCATCTGATGAATTTACTGTACAAAGTTGGTTTCACTCTAAAGTCTCCGGGGATGCCCCAATTCTTCTCTTATCCATACATGTAGTTGAGGTTGATATTTCTTTTAGCCAAATCACACGGGATAGCCTGAGAGATGAGAGATAATATTCATAAAATCAATTCTCCTTATCATAAACATCACGTTCATAAAGATATACATAGAGTTTTAACAATATCTATTTCGTAATAATAACGTTTCATAATATACATCTGCATGCAATAGAGATTGTGAAAGAGGCCAAAAGGCAGTTCCTACAAATGATTTCAAATATTGTAATTTCCTTGTGCCTGGTTTTGCTCGTAAAACCAGATTTTTTATGACCTATTCTGTAAACCCAAAAAGGGATTTTTTAAAATTCTTGTTTTCATTATTTCAAATAAGATTATGTCCTCATAACTATAAATAAGTAATTAATGCCATTAACAAGTTATCATGTTTGTGGGTTATTGTTGTGAGAATAAGTTAAGCTCCACAGAACCAATTCCATCTCAAATTAGATTCACTGGTAAACACATTGTAATGTCTTGAGTGAATATCGACAAAAAACCAAATGTCAAGTTATTAAACAACTATTTGATCGATACAACGTCATAGAACTTTTACAAATACAAAGCAGCTGAAAAATGATTATTCGCCAAGCCTATTTGTTTTTCTTTTATTTTCAAATTCAATAAAAACAATTGTAGGAATTAATTCCCGTCAAATTTTCTACTTGACATCCTAAGCTCAGGCATGATTGATAAGAGTTCTGCTTCCTGCTAAAGTCGTTAGATAATTTTGTACGTGTAAAAGAAATAATTGCGTATATATACATTGTATATATACAACATTACACCATTTACTAAGACCGAAATAACACCCAATTCGTGTCATGCAGTTATGTTAAATTGTATGCTTTTATCCTATTATTAATTACCAATGTTAAGAACTCAATTGCATATTCATCTTAACCTAATATCAATTACCAGTCAGACTCAATCTGCATAATATCATATCTACTTTATCATTAATTAGCCATGTTCAAGACTTCTTTCTCTACCTTCACATCGTATGCGTATCGTGTGCTATATGTACACCACAAAACACAGTTCTTGCGTTTGACACTACAGTCTTAATGTTGGTGTTTTGGTTTTCAAAATGTCAAAGAATGTTGCTTTTATCTAATAATTTGTTGAATCTGAAATTGACGGCAATTAAAAAAAAGATTAATCTTGCTTTTGAAAACAAATATATCAATCAAACTCCTAGATTCATT
>CAJDSM010030872.1:784-11840 GCA_903981925.1 Ostrea lurida
AGGGGTTTCGCCCCCTAAGTCCCCCACTTGGGCTTCATTCTAGATAATAGACCTCTAGCCAACGACGTAAGGCAGGCCCACTTTTTCGAACGACAAATCCTGGATCCGCCACTGATTGTTTTGGAAGTTCTGTCCAGGACCGGACTAGGCAAGTTGGAGGGGGTGGGATGTACAAAGGGGCAGGAATCTATCGTGGTCAAGGAGCAGAGCCCCTTGTGGGGATATTAATGGCACAAAACAAACTTTGGAAGAGGCAGGCAGAATGACCCCCCCCCCCTCTTAATAATACTAGCAAATTTTACCTGCCAAATATGTTAATTTATGAAACCCTGGTTTTTATCTAATAAATAATTATTAAATAATTTTGTATGATGAAATACTGTAATTACAGATTGTTGATATAACACCTGCACCGCCACACTAATGAATCATTGATCACGTGACAGGAAGACTCGTTGTTCAAAACACAGTCGCAATGGGGCGACTGCACTGTGTTTTTGCTTTTATATTATCACTTTGTTCGATAGTTTATTGTTTTCAAAGAGATCGTAAGTATCATACTATGTTTGATTTTGTTTTTATACATGTTTGACGCTTTTTATTCCTCAGGTAAATATTTTTACCTGTACAGGTGTGTAAACTTTGAAAAATGGCGTCATTTTTTTGCAAAGTTTCCGGAAATGAAATTCGGTATACTTACCAATCACTATAAATGACAAACATGTGCCATGAACAGATGAAAATCGACGGTTTACGAACATACACACAGATATTCTGCGTTCTTGCATAACGTATATGAGAAACGTTAATTGGACCGGTCGACTATACGTATACATTCATGTTGGTATATCCCATGATCAATCTCCCCACACAAAAGATATCTTGATTGGAATGTACTCGTTCATTATATTGATATATATATATGTATAGATATTCATGAATGCATAAATTTGTACATACAAGTACAGTACACATTTTTGCCCGTGTTTTATTTGGTTAGAATAGGATCCTCAGCATACCCATTACGCGTGTCGTAGACTAAGAGCGCCTGGATAGGGGCAGGTCCCTTCAGATGAGACCGGGGGTAAACCGAGGTCGCGTGTAACAGGTACGCGCATAAAGATCCCCCCGCTCAAAGGCCTGATGCTGAGCATCTAGGCCTTAATTTTGCAGCCCTTCACCGGCATTGGTGTTGTCTCCATATGAGTGAAATATCTTTGAGTGGACGGGACGTTAAACAACAAATAATCAATCAATATTTTCAGCAAATATGAATTTGCCATTTGTAGAGTTTTAAATTGATCTTATTTAGTAAAAATTGCAGTTTTAACAGAAAATAATCGAAAAAAATTTAAGTAAATTCCATGTTGGGCTTGAACACATGAGGCTTTTGACAAAATCTATGCAAACTGACCAGAAGTGGCACTGCAATCTACCTTTGTACTATAAAGGGTGGTACGATCCATCAGTGCATCTGATGATGTTCATCTTGGCGATATTATATACGGATAGAAACACACATCACCTGTGTAGAATTTTGTGAAAGTGCAAAATGTCAAAACTAACTAAATTTATATTTTAGCAAGTAGGCCTAATGCTCACTAAAAGTGAAACCAAACCCCGGGTAAATAAAATTTATTGATACAATAATAAATGGTTTTATAGGACATTAATTTTTTTCTCTCTCTCTCTAAATTTTGTAATTAATGAAGTATCTATCTATCTCATCAAAATCTTTGCCTTATAATGCCGTGCATCACAATGGAAATTTACTGTAAAGAAAATCTGAGTGTTTGTCCAGTTCAAATTAGGCACCTGACCAACATCACGTAACAGTCTGGCAAGCGAACATCTGTGCATGATCTTATAACCAGTCAGATTTCGCTGGAACTGGTCATTCTTTACTTTGATGCGTGAGAGAAAAGATGTTTTTACAAACTATTGAATTTAAGTACTCAATGTTATAAACAAATTGACTGATTCAATAATAATTGATCAACAATTTTCTTTCAGCAACACCGTATCGAGATTCAGACTGCCCTGAAGGGGCCCCCGTTGGTTTAGGTGTAAACAATGGTCGTAGAATTCCAGACAGTTCATTTACTGCATCATCTTCCTACGACAATAGAGGTCCCGGCAAAGGCAGACTAGACGAACAAGCAGGTTTGTAAAATGTGGATCAGTGGTTTTTTAGCATGTATTGCATGTTTTTTTTTAAAAATTTTGCAGTCTGTTTTCTAAATTGTTGTGTACATAACTTCTAAATGAGGCCAAAAAAATTTGTTGTGTGGTTCCAAGCCTTTCGTATGTATGATAGGTAGGTTCGTTTAAATTTTTTGTGTGGACAAAGTATATTTTAAGAAGGTCTGTAACTCCAGTAGATATTTGATGATTAGACCAAAATAAAATTTATCCCGCTTCAGACAAATTTGTTGATTCATGATTGGACAAAAACGAATCACATGACGCCCTGAAATTTTCAATATTAGGTCTCCTTTCAATTGTGATGTCACCAACGATTCATACAACGCCCCAAAATTTTCAATATTAGGTCTCCTTTCAATTGTGGTCACCAACGAGTCATACGACGCCCCGAAATTTTCAATATTACGTCTCCTTTTAATTGTGACGTCATGGCGAAGTTGACTTAATTAATAGGGGCTTCGAAATTTCAATACACCATCTCCTTGCAGGGATGTTTTAGTCTTTATATAATTAACACCTATTATGCTTTCAATGTAGATTTATTCAACAAACATTAGTTTTGATTTTATTGGTTTATATTGTCGATTATATAATAATATATTCAATGCACATGATACATGCCTATTATGTGTTAAATTTCATAATGAATATTATAAAAGATGCTAGATTGAAATCTACAATTTTACTAAGTCTTCAGCGGGATAAATTGTACCAACGTCATTTGGACATATACAAGTATCAGGTGCTACGCTTCGCCTCGCCAAAGTACGATTTCCATTTCACACCCTGGTGACTCCGTATTACCGTCCCAAAAAACTTTGGCAAAAAACCCCGGCGGGTTGGTTTTTAAAACCTTAAATTTTTTAAAAATAATAAAAATTGTTTTGGGGTTTTTACCACTTCAACCCACAGGTAATTGTATCGCTTGGGTCAGAACTTACTATTATAGCTAGAGTAAAGGTATAGGGCTCGAAGTATGCCAATGAAAAAACAATAAACCAAATGATTTAAAATTCCACTCTGTATCCCAATATATTTATACACAATCAATCCACATTCCTACCAAAGTCGTCCTGAAATTCCGTATACTTCCCAAGATAATGAAGAAAATGCTTAATATATGGAGATGCTACTCGGATTAGTATGGTAAAAATCACTTACCTTAAAGGAAATGACACCTCTTGCTGAAGGGGGGGGGGGGCTGTAAGGTGGTGCCAGTGCTTAGTATGGTATCTCATTTTTATTCTGTGATGGTAAATTTATGCAAATAAGATGTTGAGAATATCTTTATCCAACATTTTATATAGTGCAACTTGAAAAGTCCAAATACTTTTCGATTTTCAGTGACCCAACCCAAAAATTCACCCAGATCTCGTCTTTGGACCACAGAGTTTTTGTTAAGACTGACATTGACATTTCAGTGTATGATATTTAAACTGATTATTTTCAGGTTCTTGGACGGCTAAAGTTCAGGATGCCAATCAATGGCTTGCTGTGGATTTAGGAAGGGAATATGTCATCACGAAACTTCAGACTCAAGGTCGACAGGGATCGGGGGAATACGTCAGCGAATATATGTTTGCATTTTCTAATGATGCCATTACATGGAGATATTACACAAATGAATTTGGCATTAGAGAGGTAATTATAAAGATAAAAATCAAATTAACTTAGGTAGACTCAAATAGATGTTCTCAAAAATCATATTAAATGGCAAGCTTTATCAATCACACATCGCATCCGATAAATTTATTAATAAAATGGAATCATGTTTCTTCAGAAAATTATCGATTGTTAGAAATTTATTTTGAGAAATTAAGAAGCAATAATATTTCTTTTACTCTTTTAACAGATGTTTGTTGGAAATAAAAATTCCCAAACGACAGAAACCAGAGTTCTGAAGTACCCTGTGATGGGTCGATATGTTAGATTCCACCCCCAGCGATGGGTGGAAATTATTTCTCTTCGGGTGGAGATCTATGGCTGTCCATACAGTACGTTATTGACTTCGTTTCTATCAAATATTCATTTTTATCACACAGCTGTAATGTTTCGGGGTTCATAACACGGGTTCGGAAAAACGATATGAACTCGTAGCTGAGGTTCATAAAAATGCAAATTAGGTGGGTCGATCAATCTTGCGCTACATAAAGAAAACAGCACATCAGCCTTTGAAACTGTAAATATTGACGGTAAAAGACATTGTTTTGTCACCGAGGTTGTTCAAGAGCATATTTGTGTCTTTTATGAAGTGAAAATATGTGTAAAAGAAATTTCAAGCTTCTTCAAACCGTGACGTTGCAGACGTCAAAATCGAATTGAAGATGTCAAACAATAAAGCGAAAAATTCGGGTTATGAAATAGAAAGTAAATCAAAATATGCGTTTAATGATAGTTGTGTGATAAATAGGATCTTATACTCGTGCTTATGGCATATGAAATTCGTTACCGGATTTATTAGTAACTCATTTCATAAATTTCATATGCCATAAGCACTCATTCAAGATCCTCTATATAATTCAGTATTCATCCACTTCATCCTCAGATGGCAAATTTCCAAAATGGGATTTTAAAAAAAATCATGAAATTTATTTCCATTTTAAAAATATTTCCATAAAGAATGATTTAATTAATTTGAAAATTTTGGAAACAGATTTAACTTTTAACCTTTGAGTATTTAGTTTAAGTTGGAAGCAAACTTAAGCTTCTGATGCTGCAGCTGTCCAATATATTTTGGCTGAATTAGCTTTGAAATGTAATCTTTACTGAGTGTATACACTTTTGCAGCTCCGGACGTAGCTCGTTTTAGTGGTGAAGGTTATATCCATTATGATTTGTCCACACTAAACCCTCCGCCCAGTACCACTGAAGATCGGATCAAACTCCGCTTCAAAACCAGCAACCAGAACGGCGTGTTGCTTTATGCAGATGGGAACCAGGGAGATTTCATTGCGCTGCAGCTTCACAGAGGAAACTTGCTGTTCAGCATTGATCTAGGTGATTTTTGTCTTCAGTGGTGTTATTTTGTAGAGGTGCACATACTCGTTCTTTTTAATTGAACTGTCAGTTTAATGAGAGCACTGGTTTACATTCTTTTCCATCATTAGTGTTGTCTCTACTGTTGTGTTTACATTCTTTTCCATCATTAATGTTGTCTCTACTGTTGTGTTTTGACTTTTTCACATTCTGTTGTGACAGGGTCGACACAGTTGAAGCGTGGATTGACTCAACAAACTGGGGGTAGCTTATTGGACGACAGTCAGTGGCATGATATCATCATCAAACGTAATCATACAAAGATCACCTTGGTTGTAGATAGGCTAGAGACCCACTTTGAGACCAATGGACTCTTCTTTAGACTAAACCTGGATAAAAAGGTTAGACATTAATGGTGTCATGAGGTGATTTTCTTTGCATTTGTATGCTGGAACATTGGAATTTACAAATTATGTTAATTGATAATGTGATGTGTTGATATTAATACTCCGCAGTGAGTGTAGTGGATTGGATAATTTAGCCTTTGTGCAACATTGTCTTGCCTTGGTGTGATATCTATACTGCCCAGGTATCAATCCAAACTTGACATACCCCACCGAATACCATTATCATGCTGTATATAGCAAGGCTGGAATTGACATTATCATACAATGATATAATTATTTGTTGGTATTAATTAAAAGATTTTTGAATGTATTACATAATCAGCTGCTGCTCATATCATATATTTGATTGATGTGCTACATGTAGTGTTGATTAGTCAATTATCAGACAATGTCTTGATTTCGTCCTTTTTTTGGTGTGTGTCAGATATATTTGGGAGGCCTGCTGATATGAAATTTTTTCCAGGTTTTTAAATGTGATTTTTTTGTGTGTCAGATTTATTTGGGAGGGCTGCTGACCTTCAACATGAAAGGCATTTCTGTGAAGTACAACTTTGATGGCTGTATGGACAATGTTGTGTTTAATGGAGTGCGAATGATTCGCGACACTAAGAACGGGTACCAGGGCTTTTCTATGGTAGGAGCAATGCCAGACGCATGGAACTGCAAGGTAAGTGAGGACGTCGATTACTGAAGAAAAATGACTGTAATCAATTAACAATCGATTACACAAAAACTTTCAAAGCATTCAGTTATTAATCGATTACAATTTTGAGTAATCATGCTCATCCCTGTCTGCTTGTTTTGTACAAATGGTCAACAGTAACTATTTGAAGAAGAGGTATAATTTGAATTCCAGTATTGTATAGTTTGTCACTGAGCAAGCTCATGTTCAAAATTTGTAGTTTGTATAGGCTTTTTAATTTAATTTTGTTAAACAGCATTCATTCTGATGTAGAATAAAAAAAACACTACAATGATTTGTCACTAGTCTATTTCAATAGTTAACAACAGGGTTTGTATGCTCTCTTAAATGAAGTCCTTGATGGGAGATGTCAAACGTAGACTAACGTTATAGAGTTTGACTCTCTGTATAATCCAAAGAGCAAAGACATTAATTTTGAAATGCTTTTGATATCAGACGAAGCAAAATTTCTTAAATATTTTTACAATGTTAGAGTGTACATCTATTTAGATTTATCTTAGTGTTGTACGGTAACCATGGATACCTAGAAAAATGCAATTTTTGTAGATGACAGCCCCCATGCCAGCGACCTTTTTCTCTCTGGATTCCTACATCCTTACCACAAGCGATGCAGGTGGCAATGCTTTTCGGGTGCGTTTTGATTTCCGTACACATGATGAGGATGGAATTCTTCTGTACCATGAATTTCAGGAAGGTGGGACCATCAAGGTGAGCAAGTTGGATAGAAACGATTTAACATAACAAGGCTTAACAAATACTGTATATCGGACCTCTTATTAGGCTGAAGTGATACGCCCGCTTCATGATATGATACTTATTGCAATACTTGTGCCATGTGATTCAATATTTTCAAATCAATGTATTTTACAGTAAAAACCAATGATAACTTTGAAGAAAAATTTAATTCAAAGATTCACAGTAACAATTTTAGAAGCAAAATGTTTCCAAACTGCCTGTTCGCTTCATAGTATAAACTGATTGAAAGGTCATGGCCATTGCTCTGTACTTGCTGAAGTTCAAGATCAAAATTTGCCACAATTGAATGTCGCCATGCTTAGTGGCATTGTTTAACAAACACATTTTGTTCTAGGTATAAGTGCTGGTTAATTAAAGAAACATGTAAAATTGCAGCAACCTATTACTACTATAGTGCAATGGTGGCCTTTATGTATTTATAAAATTCATATGTATTATATTTTTAAGGCTTTCCTGGATAAAGATGGATATGTAAACTATCAGCTACAAGACAAAAAAGGTCAACGAATTGAAGATAAAGTTCGAAACAGTAAGTATTGACAGATGCTACTTAAGACAGACAGGTTTATAAAGTATAGTTGCCGAATTTGTGACTTTGGTCACCAAAACAGGAAAAAATCACAGATTTTATCGTTGTCATTTTTAGCTCACCTAAGCTTTTCTGATCAAAATTTGTCGTTGTCGGCGTCGGCGGCCGTCGGTTGTCGTAAGATTTTCACATTGTTCAACCTCTTCAAGATACACGCTGGCAATTAACTCACAAACTTGTTACACATTCATCCTTGGTGAAGGGGCTTCAATTTTGTTCAAACGAAGGGCGAGACTCATCAAGGGGAGTAATCGAGAAAATGCAAATAGGGTGTGTGTCATTTTAAATCTTCTTCTCAAGAACCACTGGGCAAGAAAGCTTAAATTATTATTGAGGCCTTCCTGATAATAGGAGATTCAAGTTGTTTCAAATCCATCATGCCCCGGGGGTACAGATGGGCCACAAGAAGGGTAATTTTGACATGTGATTATATAGGAAAAATCTTTAAAATCTTCTTCTCAAGAACCACTGGGCACAGCTGAAATTTATATGGAAGCTTCCTGTATAGTGGAAGTATTCCAAGTTTGTTCAAATCTACCGGGGTGTATGAGGGGCCCAATAGGGGATCAAAGTTTACATATGATTATAGGGGAAATCTTTAAAAATCTTCTTCTCAAGAACCACTGGGCAGAGAAGCTGAAAGATTATATAGGAAGATTTACTTGATAGAGGGAATTCAATTTGTTCAAATCATTACCCCGGGGGTACGATGGGCCACAATAGGGGATTTAAGTTTTACATGCAGATATTAGAGAAAATTTTAAGTTCTTCTTCTCAAGAACCACTGGGCCCAGAAAGCTGAATTATATGAAATCTTCCTGATATATGGATTCAAGTTTGCTCAAATCATGACCCTCGGGGTATGATGAGGCCCCCAATGAGGATCAAAGTTTTTACATGCAGATATATAAGAAATTCTTTAAAATCTTTTTTCATTGAACCAGAAGAGTGGATGGTTACCTGAAGAGCTTCCTGATATGAGTAGATTTAAGTTGTTCAGATAATGCTCCACCCGACATAGGTTATATTTTACCACAGTGGTACATTTATAACTCAAACACTCCTTTTAAGTGAGCAGCGTGCTCAGGTGTGGTATGTGGCCCTTGGGCCTCTTGTTTAGGAGAACCTGTGATATAAAACGTTTCACTGATACATTTGATTTTATGTGTAAATTGGAACAGAAGTTGATTGTTGACATTTGTTTGTAGCGGCGGTGGAGTACACCAGCAGTTTCTCGGATGGTTTGTGGCACTCTTTTTCTGTAGTTGCCAACAACAATATGTTGAATGTCACTGTTGATCAGAACTCCAAGGTGTCTTCCAGGACGTTAGATCTAAAGTCTGGATCGGACTACTACATAGGTAAGACTTTTCACATTCCCCCTGTCCAAAGTAAATAAAAAAAAAAAAAACACTTGACTTGGCAGAATGAGTTGAATAATCTCTTTGCAACAACAGTGTAGATTGGCTGATTTTTGTTTCTATTATAATTGTAGGTGGTTATACAGTGGGAATAAGTTTCCGTGGGTGCATCCGAAATATTGTCCGAGATTACAAACCTCTGGATCTGACAAGTACAGGTTTCGTCAGCAAAGATATCCAAGTGGGAACGTGTGGTTTGATTGATAGGTTTGTAGAATCCCTACTCTATAAGATGGGAATGATAAATTTCTGCATTTACGTATTTTGACCACCAAAATTTCATATGAAAATGAGAACACGATTGGTGAATTTTTTTTTAAAGGTAGCCCACTACACTAAGGCCTATACCTTTTATAACACAATAACTCATTAGACGGCGACTTAAATGCTTTGTGAAATATTGTTTTGATCAAAGTTGTATTCTGTCATTATAGCTCAGTAGGTATAGCATCAGGCTGGTAGACTGCAGGTCCCGAGTTTGAATCCACCGGGGACTTTTGTTCATATTCATTAAGGCCTCACATCTGTGGATGTGGCACCCTATAGTTTTCACTTTGTCCTTCAACAAATTTTGTTAACACTTAAACTCGAAAAATACACATTGCACATAGCTGAACTTTTGCACACTTGTTCATCACCATATGCAGATGTACATAATGAAATTATTACACATGCACTTTTAATCCAGACTAATAATCTGTAGACAGAAAGATCGAATAATTGTCTCGTTGTGAATGAATGGAAATATGACTACAGTATTGGTGCTAACTCCTTTGCTTGTAGATGTACTCCCAATCCATGTGAAAATGGTGGTATCTGCGACCAGGACTGGAACACATTCAACTGCGACTGTGGAACTTATGGGTACGAGGGAGCAGTGTGCCATCGATGTAAGTGTCGTAGGGAAGGACTTTATTCTGTGTACAAGATCTAAAAAATTACTGGACTAAAAAAAAAATATATATATATATATATTTATACACCCGTCTTTAGACGAGGCATATTATGTTATGGCGTTGTCCATCCGTCTGGCGTCCTGCATCCGTCCGAAATATGTTGTCTGGGCCATAACTTCTTACTCTCTCTGTAGATTTGAACAATATTTCACAAAAGTATTGCCCTGGACTTAAGGAAGTGTCATGGATTGGGAGTGACCTTGGCTCAATTTCATGAAATTCCCTTGGTCCTAAGTAACAATTCTGTGAAATATTATTCCAATCCGTGCACTTAAACATTATAGCCCTGACAAAGTTAAAATCATAATTATGTGCATTGTTTCCTTGACCTTTGACCAATAACCTTGTATCAAGGTCATGACACATTCTTTGATCCAGGCCAACAATTCTGTGAAATATCATTCAAGGCCTGCACAATGTTAAACCCACTATGCTCATTGCAACCTCGACCTTTAACCAATAGTCATGTCATTTCTTTAAGTCCAGGTCCCGGGATCATGAAATGAACTTAGACTTAAGTAAAAATTTCAGTCACCTGTAAATGTTCATTACTTTTGAACTGAAACTCTTGGCTTCTTTTACTGTCATGGTAAAGGACTTGAGAGAGTATTAAATTTTTTTCTTTTCATTTATATAAGATTAATGAATTAAAAATAAAATATACCTTTGTCAAATTAGAAATATATATATATGTACAGTGTCAGATTATTAGATGTTTGTTTTTTATGATCTATTTATAGCATCTTACTACCTATCCTGTGACATGCACAAAATGTACACTTCTGATGAAAATGAGGAAAAGACATACATTGACCCAGATGGCTCCGGGCCTCTCAAGCCATTCCAGGTGTTGTGCTCTGGAAAAGGTAACAATCATGGTCTTTGTGAAAAAATAATTGTAAACAGTTGATGGTGGAACCCATATCCATAGAATCATGGACCAGAGCTGAATGATCACACTCTACATACATAACTGAGTGTGCTTTTT
Source organism: Ostrea lurida (assembly GCA_903981925.1). NCBI lineage: Eukaryota > Metazoa > Mollusca > Bivalvia > Ostreida > Ostreidae > Ostrea > Ostrea lurida. The sequence goes on from CAJDSM010030872.1 coordinate 11,786, forward strand.
AGGTCACCTGAGTAAACTCAGGTGACCTATTGCATTTGGTTTTCGTCCGCCGTCA
>CAJDSM010030873.1:67-10995 GCA_903981925.1 Ostrea lurida
CCTTCTGGAAGGATTATTTATAACGAGACTTAAGTTACAAATTATTCTGGAGAATATTATATACAGTTGAACTTCGGTATCTCAAACACTGATATCAAGAATACCATGGTTATGTTGAAGTGATTCTGAAGTTCCAGCCACCTTTTTTCTAATGATTTTACCATTGATATCTCTAATCCACAGATATCGAGAAGTTTTTTCTCGGTCCCCTCAAGTTCAAAAATGAGGTTCGACTGTATAACAAACTAAGTGACACAATCTTTTGGATGATGCCATCAGTAGCGAGATTACGGTACTTCAAGGTTGCTAAAATTTGCAAACAATGCGCTGGTACTTCAAAATGTGAACTTTGGCAATGTCCAATTAACAAACCAGCAATTATATTTGCGACATTGCCGATCTCTAATATTAGTTTTAGTGGGTTCATTGAATAACAATCGATGCGAAAGAGAAACTCGTGAATAACAGAAAAGAATGATTTGTTGCCCATGTTTCTTGCTTGTGAAACCCGGTCAGAAAATTGCAAATATCAAGAACTCAAACTAAGACGCGAGAACATGTTTCAAGATTTTCTGAACAGTCGCATATCGGGTGTAAAGAAGATTACTATGATGTAATCAATACCACATTGCGATTCATCAGTTCACAGGCATTTGACGTTTCAAATATATTTGATTAAAAAAGATCTTCCGTAAACATAAAATTGATGTATTATTACAATATATATGTTTACGGAAATATTTTTTTTTAAATCAAATATATTAAAACGTCAAGTGCCAGTGATCATTTGTGACAAAAGTCACAGATAGCATTTGTTCCAGTTCCAGTGGTCCACTCCTTAGACTAGAATAATTCCGCAACATTTTCAGCTTGGCTAACATTTCCGAGCATGGCGGAGGAGGCTATATCTTGCACAGGATTTCAACATGCACTGACTTTATCTTTATCAATATAGTTTTAATCCCTCCATATATCGGAACAGGGCTCTGCAAACGTATATGATACGCCGTCACAACTTTGTAGGGCGTTTTCTACTTGAAGTAGTATCGGCCATCAAGCTGCGATATACTTCCTTTCGCATCGCGCGAATAAAGGGTTCTAGCTTATATCTGTGACGGGGAGAGATGAAACAAGAAGCGTGGTGTAAAATTCATTCGATAACCCATAATTAGGGCCCCACCGAGTATCGGCGGGAGCCTATAGTAATAGCTTTTCCGTCCGTCTGACCTTCCGTCCGACCATCCCGTCCGTCACAAACGGTTTTTTGCGCAATAACTCGAAGGAAATGAAACTTTAGGAAGTGTAATATCCATTGAGGTCAGCTCCCTTTCGATTTTGGAAAATTAAGATTTTAGAATTCTTATCCTCTACAACTAGTGGAAAGAATATAGCAGCACTGCTGCAAGTCCATGACTGTGTGTTGTGTATGGAACACTGTGAACAAGAATAAAAGCAAGGCTATTCATCAGAGGATCATCAAACCTTGCACACGTTTCCATGGAGAGAGGATGTACCTATTGATTCATCAGAGATCATCAACCTTGCACAGTTCCCATGGAGAGAGATGTACCCTATTGATTTTCAAGGTCAGGGTTCAAAGGTCAAGGTCACTTATTGACTATTGCTAAAAATCTTGTGAACACGATAAAAGCAATATTATGGCATTCATTAGAGGATCACTAAACCTTCCATAAATGTTACATATGAAGACCTTGACCTTGGACTTTGACCTACTTTTTAAAAACTATAACATGGCTGTATCTTTTGAACCAAGGAGACAGAGCTTTGATATTCACATATAGGTGCCTCATGATGAGACCTTTGTTGGTACCAAGACTTTTGACCTTGGACTTTGACCTACTTTTAAAACTTTAACCTGGGCTATATCTTTTGAAGCAAAGGAATAGGGCTTTGATATTTCATGTATAAATGCGTCATGATGAGATCTTTATTTTGGTACTAAGACTTTGACCTAGTGACCTTGGACTTTGACCTACTTTTCAAAAACTCTTACTTGGCTATATCATTTGAACTAATGGGATTAGAGCTTTAATAATTCACATATAGATGCCTCATCATCAGACTTTTGTTTTTGATACATGACTTTTTGACCTAGTGACCTTGACCTTACACATTTACTTACTTTTCAAAAACTTTAACTAGGGTTATATCTTTCGAATCAAGGATGAGAAGGCTTTGATTTAACACATTTAAATGCCTCATGAAGAACCTTTGTTTTGGTACGAAGATTTTAACCTAGCGAACTTGGCATTAGATATTGACTTACTTTTCAAACACTTTGATATGGGCATATTTTCAAATGAAGAGGGATGGGGCTTGGCATTTCACATATAGATGCTCTCTATTGGTAACAATATTTTTGACCTGGTTATCCTTTGAATAATTTCAAAATTCAAACCTGGAGTTTTATCTTTTGAACCAAGTGCTTTGATATTTTAAAACAAATGTATCTTTTCAAGACATTTCATTCACTAGCAGAGCTATTGCCTTGGACTTTACCTAAAGGGGAATAGGTTAGATAGTCACTCATGCTGCCCAGCAAGCTATGTTGTCTTCTGACAACTCTTGTTAAAGGACTTAAGGTCCCTGGACTTGGGTTTTTCTATGCAAAATACTTTGTCTCGCAACTCCTCCTAAACCCTTGGGGGATTTTGATGAAACTTGGTAAAAAGAAAGATCAAAAATGTATGTGGAGATGTGCATATTACAAGGGGAACTGCATAAATTTTTTTTAATGAGTTGTTACTCCGATGGCCATTTAAGTCCCCAGGTCCATAAAATATGCGGGCGTATCATGTACCGGCTTGGCGGTGCCCCATTTTCCCCACACAGTAATTGAGTATGTACATTTGCGACTGTAATTTTCTGATCACCCTGGGCTGGAATCCTATTACTCCACACACATTCTCTCAACACACCCCAAATTCATGGATTATCAACACCAAGTAAAGATCTGTTAAGTTTTAATTTTTCATTGAACTGAACAGCCAATAACAGACTGGACAAGCTATCCACATCATTATGCTCTGTCTCTCCTCCACCCCACCCCACCCCACATAATGAGGCACATAATAAACCTCACCGAGGCTTGTGGCTGTATCAGCCGAGTTTGACTATAAAGATAGCTGTATCACTTCTGTTTTAGCACACAATGCCTGGAAACCTAGACTCCATATGTTCAGTTATTGAATTCTGCATCAATGTATTCTGTATTCAAATCATAAAAAGTTTATAATTTGTTTTCTTCAAAAAAAGCAATCTATGGTCAAAATGATAAGGAATTGTCAGTGTTGTCTTTTCCTTTACACTTGATTTTCAATAAAGATTTTACTATCTGTAATAAGACGATGTCTATTAAATCATATATTTATTGTTATAAAAATTCATCTGTAAAACAAGGAATGATATGTAGAATTTTACAATGAAATGTTAGACACAATGCAATAATGGCACTTGTATATATACACATGAAAATGCCTTAATATTCATTCTGAAGTAAAATATAAATATGAATGAAGAATTCCTGATGTACATGATATGATATGTAGAAAAAGACATAATATGCTGTGTATTGTGATACGAATTTGCTTCAGAACCACAAAAAGATCTGTCAAAGCTCTTAAAGATTTCCAATCATACAGGATTTTCACTCACATGACCTCTGACTTTAATGTCACACACACCTCTTATTCCTATATTCCATGTACTCCCACACAAAACATACACAGAGAAAACAGGTTTAAACATACAAGGACTGTTGCTCATCTACTCTATATATAATACAAAGAAATATACATGCATCTGTATAATATCACAATTTCTAGAATTTAGTATCATGACTGCTGCACAACCAATAGGAAAAAAATGCGTCTTTTTTGGAATGCATACTCATAAAATTCTTGAAACGTCACAAGTGTCAATACCTTAACTGAAAATTATCTTTGTGAAGTTGTATGGATTTTGAGTAGAGATTATAAATCTTCGATATTTCATCAATACTAGTATATGCTGCTGATCACATGAAAAACTCCTGGCGTTTGGTAATGTCCGGTACACCCGTTTGATTAAACACAACGGCAACGTCAGCATTTTCAGCAATATCTGCTCCTTTGGCCTCTTTTGTTTCATAATCACCCTTGTCCCGGCAATAAAATATCAACCCCACAATGACTATAAGAGCGATGAAACAAATGGCTCCTACCACACCTGTTAATGCAAGGAATCGGAATTAGTTACAGAATCTGACAAATTGAATATATAATAATTTTCAAATCCTTTCAAATGGACAAAATTTTTCATACATACACATACTTGTGTATCAAATCTGCTTATTAAACATATGACAATTAAACAAATAGACAGTTTTCTTACTGTCGAAAATTATTATTTTCATGAAACACAAAAACTTGCGTTAAAGTGTATCTAGAGAAATGAACAGAAAACCATGCACGCTACTAATATGCCCACTTCCAATTAACTACTCCAGTAGAAAATCCTGAATTCATCCAAAATAACTTATTTCCAACCAGAACTGTCCTACTGAAACTACCAGTAATATCCCCCGATGAAGTCATCTATATTGAGGCATATTTGAAAAATTGCAAAACCGAAGACCACAACGACATCATATGTTCAAGTTTTGTTTGAATACAAACTACAAGACATACTAAATTCCGTGAATTTGGTATTTACACATTGTGTTATAGAATTCAGGAAATCCATCCACTAGTCTTTTAGAAAATGTCAAGACAAATTCATATATGCTCTCCCAAATTTATGTAGTAGTCGGTGTGAAAGAACATTTCTGCAAAAGCTAATAGAAAATAAAATCCATACAAATGAAAAGACCCTGTAAAATGAAGAAAAATTGTTCCATCATGAACAGAGAAGAAAAAGAACACAAGTTTTCAGAAAAATCCACTTGCTTAAGTCTCTCAAAACATGTCCACAAGTAGATTGACAGACAGACAAACATGCTAGCTGATTCCATTATTATATACATCCCTAAATTTTATTTGCAGGGGTATAATGAAAAATTAAACCACAGAATCAACTAATACACCCACAATAAAATCTGCAATTCCACTTGACGATAAAACAGGACATTGAACTAATAAGCCGACTTGCAGGTCTCACCTCCTATGATTTTCTTTGATAAGCCGGGATCCGGAGGTGTTGGGTATGTAATGTCTACCAGATCTCCCTGGTTGATGGGACGGGATTCGATAGGATCAGGAAGGACAGTCGTTTCCTCATAACCACACATATCCTCACGAATTTTGCCTGGAAATTGGATGGTAACAATTCAGTTACATTTTTGAGTGTTTGTGATGATGTACAAATATGAAAACATTTCGAGAATTTCTGTGTGATTTCACCCTTTTTAATGTTCATGGGGGCTGTTTTGCTGAAATGGTGATTGTATGAAATGGGAATCATGTAGAAAACTAAGAAAAAATCTTTATACAAGAACAACCATAAACAATTAATTTTCCCTTACCGTCAGGGTACAGAGTGACGAAATCTGGCTTTGGATCCTGGAATGCTCTTTTCAATGGGTACACATTGTCTATTTCCATTCTAAAGATACAGCCTTCAAACCCACGTGCTGTTGACTGTGTACCTGAAATCAATTAATTCAGCATGATTAAACAATCCACAAAGAGGAATTTATTTCATGAAAAGCAAAACATACAGAAAATTTTCAGACGAAAAAAAAAATAATCCACTCACTGTTATTTCCCACATAGAGATACTTGGGATCATCTAGAATGTTGTCACTGAATTTGGAGCCATAAGATAATGATTCTTCTGGATAGTTGTCAACCTTATGAAAATAAAGGTACTCAGGTTCAAATCAAGAATATTCCCTTATATTATTATTAGCTGCTTTAAGGAGGAATGTTATGCTACGCCAGAAAAATTTGATGTGGATGAAAAGTGAAAGATATAATAAATAAAGTCCTGAAATTGAAAACTTTCAAATTCACTGCATTTAATCAAAAAATGCGATTTTAGTAGAAATAATCTGAAAACGAGATGAGTTTCTGAAACACTAAGGCCCTCTGGATTCCACGTACCAGCGGAAAGGGCGTGTCATAAGGAATACATGCGTGAACCTCCTATCACTTACCATTCATAAGTAATGGTCAATGTTAAAGTTTTTGAAAGGTCAGGAGTTCACAACTTTTGCTACCTGTGGAAGGGACTGGTCATTAGGAATACACATGTGAAATATGAAAGCCCTATAATCCCTTACCATTCAAAAGTTATGCTAATATTAAAGTTTGTAAAATGTAGGTCACAGTCCAAAATCAACAGGTCTAAAAATTGCGCTACCAGTAGCAAGGGCTTGTCATAGGGAATACACATGTGAAATATGAAAACCCAATCACTTGCCATTCATAAGTAACCCATGAAATAATCAGACATATGTAATTTCTGTTTGAAAACCAAGACACAAAGCACACTTGTTTCTGTCTAACTGCCAGCATGAATGAAGGTTGAATTGATGAGGGTTAAGAGATGAAACAAACTTACCTGTAAGTGGACCATCTGTCCGTTCACCCCCGTTCTCCACATTCTGACCTCGTGCTGTTGACCATTCGTATAATCAATTCCATGGTTAGGGGTATTCACCTCAAACCTTTCTGATCCCACATCTAGGGCAAACTTAATACCACCTAAAACAACAGTCATGAGCATGTTTAAATACTGTAGAAAAATTATGTAAATCAAGTTGAACATAAAAGAGTCTTACTCTAAAGACAATGACACCATTAACATTGATGAGACTTAAATCTTGAGACTATGATCATTAATACATGTATATAAACATAAATTTCCAGGAAATGTTCATGGTCAATGAAGTCAGTTCCATGCTTACCAGCATTGTTGACCTCTAGAGATATGTATTCTGTGTTGGTGGCATCCTGAAGTTGCATTAAGATGCCCTGCTTCTTTTTGGTGGTGAATCCCACTCTCACTGACATGAAGTCCGTGGCAGAGAGACCCTGCTCAGCGCTGAACTCATACTTCACCATGTATTCCTGGAGCATGTTTACGCCCACCTCTGTAATGAGTGAAACAAAAAAATTATTAATTGTTTTGTATCCAAGACGTGAAAGGATTTACCAGAATTCCAGGCATTCAAGTTAAGGTATGCATTATACAAAATACCTTTAAGCAGACTTTAAAGAATACATTTCAGATGACCACACAGTTACATTGAAAAACAATTTCATCCTGATTTTGCAATTAAAACAATTCATTTCCTCATTCTTAGATTTCATTAATTTTCAAGTTTTGGTACAGGTGAATTTTCAGTTTCCAATATGAAATCTGTGTGAAACTCGATCAAAATCGGTGACGTTTCATCTTTACAGTTTCTCTTACCTCGACCACAATTCCAGCCTCTGAAAGGCGTATAGGCACAGTCACAAGTGTACCCAGAATAGCCCTCGATGCAGGTGCCCCCGTTAAAGCACATTTGGTTGGCACATTTTCCCACACAGCCTTCAGACACCCCGTATGTGACTTCCTCTCTGTGTACAAGGCCCCTTAGATCCTGAAGGACGCCATTGATCCTCAATCCCCTCATACATCCTACGTACCCATTTCTGTCCTCAACGCTAGCACCTAAAATCAATAGACTCTATAAACTGATGATGCATAAATATGGTGTATTGTAAAACGAGAACATTTGGTGCAAACATATTTTAGCAATTTAATCAGCAATGAAAACCTTTTGGCCCAAACTTATCTTAGTGCAACGATACTACTTGGTCAATAATTTAATGTCAATGAAAACCTTAGTGCACAACTTAATTTAGCGCAATCATATGTCTGCGCTAAAATAAATAGTCCGCTAAATATTCTCGTTTTACAGTTTTCCCATTAAATAACCTTTACTTCTCTAGTATGCAGATCTTTCAAGTTTGCTGTAAAGACTTTAAAGAAGATTGTAAAAGGCTTTATTCCCTACTTTTAGTAAAATTTAACCCCTTGTTGATTTTACCCATGAATTTTTCTCAGTTATGTACACGTCTTTCACATCAACAATACTAAACATGACTTAATCTGTCTACTTGTTAATTGCACTAACTGTTTACTACACTCTCCCCTCCTTATAAATTAGACAATCAGGGTCATTTTAAAAACATAAAATCCCTCTGAATATCCTACATACCAATAAACAGAAATCCTGTTAAATCTAACGTCCTAGTTTGTTCTCCGATTCCCTCCTGTGAGGACTGTGCTGGCAAATTATCCACTCGTAGCCACGCCTCTTTTCTATTCTTTTCCACGTGGACCGTGTGCCATTGGTTATCATTGAGGGTGTTTGTGGACCTGTACTCAATGACCTGTGCCCCATTTCCTACATCATAGCTAAACTGGACTGTGTTGCCATCTGACAAGAAATTAAAATGTAATCATGGAACCTGTAACATAACTTTGTCTATCTTAGCAAGTATTGGAGAGATTTCCTTTTTTTCATGTTTTGTTACATTGCACGAAAGAATAACAGCACAGTATTATACACAGTAAATTCCTTTTACCACATTGTTTGTTTTAGTAATAAAAGAGCCTATCAAAACTATTTTTACAAATTTTTATAACAAAAAAAAAGGAGGTCAAAGAATAATTCTCAGATAAGGAAAGAGCCTTGTTATTGGTTACATGCTTCCTTGATAAGGAAAGAGCCTTGTATTGGTTACATCTCTGATAAGGAAAGAGCCTTGTTCATTGGTTACATACTTACTGATAAGGGAAAGAGCCTTGTCATTGGTTACATACTTACTTGCTATAGCTATTTTGATAAAATCTGGTTGCCCAGACTGATGAACCATTATTCCGTCAAAAGCAGTAGTTTTGAACTGAAACCAGATGTCTCCTGATGGCTCCGCTTCAAAGGTTGACAGATGTACGGAAGCGTCTGGTTTTCTAAAGGTGATAACATTGTCTAGCAAATCTACAAAAGACATCCATTTGTATTTTCAATTCACATACAAGTATTCAACACATTTAAGAATTTGATAAACTACTTAATATGATATAACAAGGTACGAGTCAAGTGTTTGTTGAAAGGAATTTCTTAAAAAAAATTGTTTGCCCGAGAAATCTTTATATCATATACATTTTCCTTCCCAGCAAACTCAATAACTTCTTTGGGCCAAATTTTAAGAATTAAAAGTGTTGAACTTTAAATATATTTTGATTATATCCATCCGAGTTTTTGGTACATTTATATTGAGATAATCCATCTGAGATTTTGGTACAAGTACATTGGTACCATCCATCTGAGATATGGATCCATGTACATTGATATTATCCGGTACATATTAGATATAACTTTCAGACACATACTGTCCCCTCTACATTCCAGCTTGTCCACTTTATGGTAACCAATCTTGCTGTCCACCGCTGTTCCAGTGTCTCCAAAGTGAAGCTCCAGAATGGGCAGGAAGTCCTTGTGCTGAATCTGTCCCTCATCTGTTTCATTTTGCTGTGAGTCACAGTTACACAGGGGCTGGTTACCAGCGCATCCCACCTCTGTCAGGCCACACTCACATTTCCCTGACCCCGGGGCTGCCCCGCCCCAGTAGTACATGGGCTGGTAAGTTCTACCCACCCACCATCCCCAACGTGGAAATTCTGGTGCTTCACCTGAAGTAAACAAACGTGAATATTAATGATGGCACTGCCTAACATGATAGCTGCTAATTTGTTCGGAAAGGCAGTCAGAGTTACAAGGATTACAAAAACTTCATATTATTTAAAAACCCTAAAACTTATGGTTGAAAATTTAATACTTCCATTAAAAACTTTAAGAAGACAATCAAAGATCAATGCCACACTAGTCAATAAAGATTGAACTGTTGGGAATTACCTACTAAATGTCATAATTGTCTATCTTGATAGTTATAACTGATGCTAAAAGATTTTTTGAATTCTGGCTTACTTTCTGGAGGTTTCAGGAGTCTCGAGTTGCGACACTTGTAGGAGAGGCCCTGTGTACAGGTGGCAGACCGCTCGATCAAAGCTGTCAATTCTGGGAGGTCAGCATCGTACTCGATTTGACGAACGTAGAAGTTGGGTGCTTGATATCCATCCACTGTGATTAGGTCTTCACTGTTGTGGCCTATTTTGGTTACCACTTCTTTGTCAAGTTCCACTAAAATCAGAATCACCTTGTTGATATCCATGCATATCATAATGATCAATATAGCTGCTAATTAACTCACAGATCTTTCAACATGTAACCCCATTATCCATTTTTGATGCGCTACCCCCCCTCCCCCCCTTCCCTAATCACCCAATTACAGGGTTTGGTTTTGTGAAATAGTTTGTGAGTAGAAATTTTAGTATGCAATGCAAGCTTGGATCTATGTAAACAATGCTGATGGCCATGCATATATGACAGGTTTTAACATCAGCGAGTGATTTGACAAATCGCTTTCAGCTCAGATGAGCTACAAAAAAATTTTTTTTTTACCGGTATCTACATTCAAGAATTACATTGATAATGATATTTTAAACAAGCTCCTGACAATTTGTGTAAATAGACAACTTTTTGTGGATTAATTCTCTAACACTTGCATTTGACACAAGCGAAATGTTGTTTCACAATCTTGCTGTATAGCATAGCTATTTAGAATTTACACAAACCATATCCATTAGACCTTTCTTAATTTTCATTGGGTGATGACTGTATAAAGACTTTCTAATGTGACCAATCAGTAAAGGCAAATTAAATACCCCTTCAAGAAAAAAAAATTGTCTAGGTCTACAGGAGGCAAGACAAGAGCATTTTGAATTGTGAATGCTAGATGGTTCCTACCATTCAAATGAATACATTTTGCCAACAATTTAAAAATAAAGTTTGTTTTTGGAGACAAAAACATATG
>CAJDSM010030874.1:8776-21535 GCA_903981925.1 Ostrea lurida
AATAGTAGGAGAATGTCAATTGCAGTGTGTTACGATTAGTGGAGAAACCGCCGAGAGGTTCTCTTTAATTCAGTAGCCCACATACTCACTCCTCACCACCGCCTTCGCAGCGTATAGCGACACCCCGGGACTGTTTTTTCGGTCTCAAATCCGAAATGACACCGCAAGTTTCTCTTGTTTATCCCGTAACAGCCCTTGAGCAAAGTTCTGGCTTCGTATGAAATATATAAATTAAGGTCTCGCCAATAAGGGCCACAATTGGTGCCCGATTAGGATATTCTAACAGATTGTTGGAAGACATGTGTCTCCAAAGACTTGACAATCAATATTATCCTTGTTAAGAAACCCAACAAATATGTTCTTAATATCATTACTTCATGAGTTCTTGTGTCGGGCAATCAAGAGTGGTTTTTTAAACAAATATGATTATCTCGTTTCCCCCCAACAGACCAAGAACTTGTCGTTTTGCTTTTAAAAAGCAATTAACCATGCAGTTATCCTGAAAAATGCCTATATTTTAAATATATGGGTGGAGAAATTTTTTGTTAATAAAGTGGTGAAAGCAATCACAATGTGTTGATGATAGTCCTCATTTTAGAAAAATACGTGTGCAACTGTTTGTTATCTTTACCTTTACACTTTGACACGTGATGTCTTTTAAAATGTTATTCCTATAACTCCGAGAAAAGCCCTAACCTAGAAGTGGTCCACTTGCCAGTCAACTCAGTACCTCTTATCGCAGCACGCAATAACGGTGCGTATGTGAGCGTGATATTCATAGTTAACGACGTAGAAGATTATCCACGGGTTCATCCATCTCAGTGTGAAAATAGTATCTTATGAGAACAGCACTACATTCCAGCGTACGTTGGTGATCTCCATCGGATCTCATGGCATAGCGACAAGGTCCTCTCTAATTTCCTAAGAGATGGAAAACTACAATTCACTGATAATAGCTCTGTGGTTACAAACGTGAATATGATTGAATTTCCTCAGCATTGTTGCCCTCGCTTCCATGATTGTTTGGGACCACTTGTAAGTGTAAATATGCCTTTAGTTAAATATTGTGTAAATGTGATTTAGGTCACAATTTCCGTGCTGTAGTAAGCATGACTAAAATATATGGATAAGTACTTGATAGATTGCTCCATTCGTGAAAAATTATGGAGAGAATACAATGAGGACCAATGCAGGGGTAGTTATTATTATTTTATAATAATCTTGTCATCAATCACTTATTAGTCAGTGAGAAACTCGAACAGTAAGATTCATCTTAAAGAGGATATAAACTACTAGACTAGTTATTAATACCGCACTAAAATAAGTAGTTTAAGAAGTATTTTCGCGACCAGCTATGCAGCCATTGTGGCGTTCGTAAAGCTATGCTTCTCCTCTCAATATAGTCTATCACAACGGTTGCCCTGGGATGCACACAACGAAATCATATTGGCAATTTATGTCTTACTGGTAACTTAGATATCTGTTTTCTTAAATCCCACATAGTGCACTACTCGAGAAATCTAATTTATACTCTCTCAGAGTTTGAGGAAAAAAAGGTACATAAATTGTGGTCGTTTAAATAAAATTGAAATTCACATTATATTTTACTGTGATACACGTAAAAGGTTGATCTTTTTGAATGATCATGTGCTATGAAATTGACTTAAGTTTTGTGTACAACCATTCATTCTCAATTGATTTTAATAATATATGTTAGATAACCTTGGAGACTAGGTTCAAAATTCGGCTATAATACGGCTCTGCTATGAGATTGATTCCAAATGAGACTACGCCCTGATCAATTTGACATATGCGTATTGTTTTTATTTGAATACTAATTTGATACTCCGGGAAACAACTGCGCCGCAAAGAATACAAAGCAATAAGGTTCACCGTGATTCTAAAAATCCTTTGACTAATAAAAACATTATATGTGGTGTGTGCTGGAGATAGAGGGATTCCGATAACTCACTGATATTGGTAACAGAAGCTAGTCTCTTTGCCCTGTGTGACGTAACGAGGCGTAACTGTGAGCAATATTGGGGGGTTCATTGGGCGAGGTATTTAGAAGATATCTCTGTAAACAATCATCTAATGTCCATGTGTTCGGTAAATCGGTAATTAAACACGTGACACAGCGTGAAGAGACACAGGACGTAATGAATTCGGTGTAACATATACAATTCATCATTCTGCACAATACAGCAAGCTTTTGTATCACAAAAAATAAATAGGTGAAGTTTGAGATTTAATGACCCTTAAACTTTTTGTTTCGTCTGAGTAAGGGTTATGATCTCCGAATATAAACACGATCACCGAGATTGATGCTAACGACTCTCCACCTGAGTGCGAGCGAGGAATTAGCGGCCTACTTCTATTCAGTCCTATATAGAGTGTGTGTAAGTCTCCAATATGAGATGGAATAAGAAATATCTAGCGAAGGATTACTAGATCGTAAAAACAATGTAGATAATTAAGTAGCTAATTCAAGACTCAACTTTTCGTGGATATGATATTATATGCAAAGAGATTGTAGCGAAGGAACCCATATTGGTGCCAAGGAAGTGTAAGAATCCCTGGGTCGATGTGGACAACCTGTAGTCGTGAGATCCTATTATCTTTTGATAGGTTTAACCGGAGTATTCCGTAATAAAAATCAGTGTATAAAACGGCCCTCTTCAACTGATATGAAACACGCTTCGAAAAAAATTATTACCATAATCTTATAATGCATGATATGTACGATACTCTAAAGGATCAAATAGATTGGTCAAATGCTGGTCAGATGTGTCTCATCCACATGTTTAACCGTTCTTTTTACACTGATTAATTATATTACACGATTACTTCTTGTTATTTCCGTGATGAAGATACCAATGGTGCTCAGACGGTTGTGGCAACTGGTCGACCGGCAGGTGGAACTGCGACCTATGGTATATCTCTTTGAGGAGCATACTATATGTCTCATGATTTTTTGCTACCATATCTTTCACTACCATATTAGACAACATAATCGGATCGGTATCGATAGATCTCATGTCTTCATAATATACAAACTATAATATGGATTCTTTCTTATACCTAATTTCGACATAATCATAATGCTTGCTAAATAACTCGTACATAATTAACCATTTATTTGAGGCTTAATAGCTTTATTGAGTATATCTATTCAGGAAATTTTTTGGGCCAATTCCAATTGATCTTTATCAATGTAGCATTGTAACCATTTTACTCATTAGACAATGTTTTATCATACTCTTCAATCGTCTCTCAGCAGATTTCCACAGTAATCTTTACGGTTGTGAGCATTATGCATTGAAGAAGAAACTAATTTTTCGAATGCTCGCATCCGGTGAATATGGTACGTATATGATTTATATGACAAAGAAAGTGATGTTAATTTGCAGCATCGTAGACTTTTCACCTTTCTATGTAGTATTTCTGGCAATGAACATTCATCTGCTTTGTGTGTTTCGTCTAGTGGTGACATTGATACAACAAGGGGCATACCTATCGTCCGGATTTTTTAAAGCGAGGCAAAACTTCTACAAAAGTTAGAAGTGCCGGGTTTATAGAATTCTGTTTAAAGTCATCTCTTTGAATTCTAGCGGGTGTTATTTCTCACAGTGTAAAGATGCTTTTTGCATATATGTATTATAACTTTCTAACTACATGCAATAATTTAATGATTAATTACGTGCTCCAGTATTATAAGGCACAACATATTCTTTTGAATATAGTTTTGTTTGGCTAGTAATCTCTATCAATTCTTTAATAATTACTAAGAGAACTCACTTAGCTTTCCAATAATTTTTATCTATCTCATTGCTAGTTGCTTTCCCAGGTACGTCAGTCCGTTGTTATTCTTTCAGACCAGTATCGAGACTAATTATTCAGTGCGAGTTTATTAATTCCGTTTATTTACCAAATAGATTAAAAAGAAATGTCAATGTTTTTAATGTTACAATTAACTCTATTCCTAACAGAAGCCTAGGTTCTGATGTTTTTATAGAGCCAAAATACCACCCATGAAGATCAATAAATGTTCAATAGGATAATTTTAACACGCATGGCTTGGTGGCCGAATAGAATCTGATACATGTCGACATAAAATTAATGGGGTTGATTTGGATGCAATGATATATATAAATACTATGAAACAATTGACGTGAAAGAACAATTTCCGGAATATATTCTGCTTGTGTGCTGATTGTTGGTTTTTTTTTTGCCATCGGTTGAATTCGAACACTCTTGTGAACATTTATTTTTAGAACTCATTGACCGGTATCTCGTGTTTAAGGTCATCTCCACAATAAACATTATGGGTACGGAGACTCAGATCGAGTCGTAAGATCAGGGGTCGGGTGATGCCCCGGAAGCGGAACAACATGACCTTTTTGTCCTGACGCCTAGGGTGATCATCATGGTCTGACCGCCTAGGTGATATGTAGCTGCGCTCTGGTCTCAATGATGTGGATGTCAACTGAAGCTCACTACAACTACAATTGTTGAAAAGCTATGAACCACTGTGGTATTAACAAATTTGTTAAAAAATGATTCGTATGCTTCAAAAACTTTTTCATTGTTCTCTATGTTGGGTATTTGATGTAGGTAATCGTTTCTAAGCGTTATTCGTGGATATTATAACATGTGGATAAGACTCTATGTACTTTCCACAGGCTTAATATATGCAAACCAGGAGACTCCTGTATGGAATCTGAATATCATTGCTACATGCCAGAACTGTTAGCCTTCATTGAATATAAAATCTGGACATGATCAAGCGGAACACGTGCGATTTACGACTACATATGGATGTAACTGCGAGTGAATCCCGGTTGTGTTGTAGGCGCCCTAGTGTACGTTGCTAATAGCCCTTGCTCAAACTTTAATCATTTTTGGATTTCAAATCGTTTACAAAGTATATAAAATGGTAGGGGAAATATAAGACTTTCTTCAAAAGGAGTGATACGACATAGGAAGAATCTGAAATTGTCATTAATTACTCTTGACTCTAGGCCTTTCATTAGGGAGACTCGTATAGAAACTTAGCGGTGTGATTGGTCCGTAATATGGGGCTATACGCACGGTGTGTAGCATCGCGTCAAAGGATGCATTACTCCTCTCTATGGCTCGCACCGTTCTACCTTGTTTCGTGCTCCTTAATGCTCGAGATGTCTCGTTTGCAGTATAGCATGATATTTGTCGATCTAATATTCTCTTAGGAGGTGGATATTATTGGTGTGTGAATACTCTGATAGCAATGTTTGATCTTTCGTGTTTACTATAATATTGAGTATAGACTGAAGATGTTGAGCACTAGCTTTAAATGTTATGCTTGTGGATTTCGTTCAGCCTCATACATTCTTGGCGTTCTTTTTGTGCAGTACAAAATTTGCTCGGTGAGTGGCTTGATAAACCTGAACATAGAGAAATAAGGTTTGTTTGGCAGTGACTCGTCATATAACTTGAAAATACGATTAGCCTAGAACTGTTTACTTCGGCTAGTGATCGTACTACGTTTATGACAAAACATTTTAAACTCATATCTTATACTCACATACTGTACAATCGGTGGGACAGACTCAGTTAGAAGATTTCGTACTGGGGTAGTAATCCTGTCGCGTTGCTGTGGTTTCTTTTTGTGTGCTAAGGTTCGGGAATTTTCTTGAATCTGATTATCGCTCGTCCCGAACATAGCATTAGTTAAGGGCTTTCCTGACAAGAAATATGGTGTGCTTTTGAACTGATGTTATTCTCAACAACAAAGATCAGATTTTCTGATCAACATCATTACTCTATTGGACTTTTGAAATTATAAGTCTGTAACATAATATAAGTGGAATATTCGCGTAATGAGATAAGGTAAATCGACGAACTAGAAGTGTTAATTAGTATTGAGAATAACTGCGGGTCACGTGTCTAATATCCTTAGTAAGAGTTTCTAGACTGTAAAATGTGTGATTAAGGTACACAATAGACGTGACTCTTAATGATATGTTGTTTTAATACGTATACTATTGTTAATCAAATGAGGGTAAGCCTTATGTACATACATCGCAAAACATAGATAACAGTTACTGCGCATTGCTACACGCGTTGTTAATCCTCATGGCGATCTTTAGTTATTTTTCATGGGTTGGTTAATATAATTAAATTAATTAGAAACAGTTCTTTTTTTTCTTTAGATCGTTTTAACTTTCAATGTTGTAATGTCGTATAAAAGCTAACTTTACTATATGTATACTAGAAAAATTCCTGAAGGATTTTCTTTCCATAAAAATTACAGATTATGCTACTTTAAAATCTAAAATTGGAATTTTCTTTCCGTCTAGTTGTTGATGGTGAGAATGAAATAAAATTATTTATTCTTTAAACTCCTTTTTTCTTCGTTGTTAATGAATAGAAAATTGTATGCGTATTTGAAAGATAATTAAGATGTGGATAAAGGTAGAGCATATTGAATATGCATGATGAGATCCTGTATGGACTGATGATACTCAGGTGACTCACTTAGCCATGGGCTCTTTTTGTTTCTACATATTAAAGGTCGATCTCGGTTACACTTAATACTTTATCAACTATAATGTTTCTTTGTCATTTTTCTGAAATAATATTTACATTATATGGAATTCATGCATGTATGAGTGTTAAATTCTACAGTGCACTCTAATCAAGAGATGCCCGGAAATTTCACATCCTCTTCAATGCCATCTGAGTGATGTGGAGAGAATAAGCTCTATTTATACCATGAAGTATTCACTTAAACATGTGACTGATTATTATTTCATTTCTAAGACAAAATAAGTTGTGAGAGACTTATCTTGATTAATGCTTGTGGAAAGAGTTACATATTCGCTCCCATATATATTCGTGTGACTACATACCTGTTACAATTTATAATCGTGAGTACTCTCTTCTCTCTTCCCTCTCTCCTCTTCTCTCTCTCTCTCTCTCTCTCTCCTCTCTCTCTCTCTCTCTTCTTCTCTCCATCTTCTCTCTCTCTCTCTCTCTCTCTACCTAATGGATCAGCATATCTTTATATTGATTCAAGCCTTAATAACAAGTCTCAATCGTAGCATGGATGTTTCTAAGGTTTCTAAAATTACACACTGCTTCTAATGCATCATCTGCCTTCTTGTTAAAGACGCATAATGTCTATGATACTGTCATTGAAATAAAGCTGCATTTAAGTAGATTATATGAAAACAAGGACTCCTAATGTAAGGTAATGTCCATCCATATTCCGTGTACAGCTATCCTAACGTGTTCGTTTAATGACATATACCAATCAATGTAACTTAATGCTACTGATACAGCGGTAGCTTATTGCACCCAAGAAAAATAATATTTAAAAAACTCCACAATCAAAAAAAAAAAAAATAAGACAAATAACACAAAACGGTGATTACAGTAAGGTTGCTCGATAATGATTCTTATCTCTTCCTGCTCTTGAAAAGGGCATCTATAGGCCTAATTTTTCATCCCTTCGACCGGCAATGGTGACGTCTCCATATGAGTGAAAAATTCTCAAGTGTAAGATATAGCGGTCACCAATCCAGGTGCTAACCACGCTCGTCGTTGCTTAACTTGAGTGACCAAGATAAAAATTCTACATCATGACCAGAAAAGCCTCGCTAGCTCACTAGAGAAACAGTACAAGTTTCTTTATAAACTGTCCGCTACACTACTACAACATCCCGTTCGCTTTCAATTTTTTTGAATATCAAAACTTAGTTTGAAATTAAAAAGAGTTATCATGGGTTTAGCATTCAAAAACAAACTACGATGTATTGATTATGAAGAGTGTAAGTTTATTTTGGCGGTTGTTGGGACCGCTTTCGGGTTACTACGCGCAGAGCAGGCCATGCCTATAGCCGGGGTACCCGGCTAAAAACCGCTATCCAATATTTCGTGTAACAAGACACGCATATAAACCGTTGTACAATGTTTTCGGTCAGATGGCGTGTATAAACAAGAGGCTTATGGGTCACAGCTCCCACCTAAGCAGCAGTTTCTAGCAATAAACAAGCTTGAGCAAAACTATCATTATACAAGCAGCTTGGTTCAGAAAAAAAATTTCAAAGGTAACGACTAAAACTTCATCAATTACCAAACTTTTATATTTGGCTACAAATTCATTAATTATCACATGCCCTTCTAGAGGGATATGCCCTTTTCATTTTAACAAATTTCATCTAAGGATATATATATATATATATATAGGCCTTCTCATGTACAACGTTGATCCCCTACTTTGGCCCCACCCTAACCCCAGGGGTCATGCAGTTTACAAACTTGAAGCTCCACTATGCCATGCAGCTTTCATGTAAATTTCAGCTTTTCTAGAGTAGTGGTTCTTGAGAAGACTAAATAACCCCACCCTATTTTTGTAATTATCTTTCTTCTGAAGGGGGCATGACCCTTCATTTGAACAAATTTGAGTCTCCTTTATCCACGGATGATTTGTATTTATGGCTCATTGGTTCTTGAGAAGATTTTTTAAAAGACTTTCTGTATATATTCGTATTTTGTGATTATATCCCCTTTGAAGGGGGCATGGACCCTTATTTGAACATTCCCTTTACCCAAAGATGATATATACCAAGTATGATTGAAATTGATTCAGTGGTTTTGGAGAAGATTTTCCTATATATCTGCTTGTAAAATTTTTACCCCTTATTGTGGTCCCACCCTACACCATGGGGGCAAAGATCTGAGTGTAGTGCAACACGGACCTCCGACAAAAGCGAAGGCAGGATCAGGTGCCATGGAGGAGTAAGCATCCTCTGCTGACCGGTCACACCCGCCGTGAGCCCTTAGTCGAAACAAGGTAAACGGGATTAACCGTCGTCAAATCTAGTACGAAAATGATAGTCTAACAAAGGGTATGAAACAAATCAGTCAACATATGACTTAACGATAATTTGTAATCGCAAACAAGGTCATTATAACGACCGTAGAATTTGCGAAATGATGACTTTAAACAAGAATCGTTATAACCCTGCAATATCAACTTTTTATCGGATAATACTGGTTTAAGAGGGTGCATAATGATATTCTTAACAATACAACACAACTGTGGATTAGGTTTGGGAGCAACAGCAATTCTGTTAGCCCGCGATGGATGAGTTATTATGCGACCATGGAAGGGAGGGGTGGGCTAACAATCACTTTCCGTTCATGAGTCAACATCAAGGACTCTCTAATTAAATAGGGTTTAATTGATGACTTTCTAGCATCTTTAAAATCTCATTTAAAACAATGGAGAATATGCAAATGTGAATAGGCAACATAGCATCGTTTTTCTAAGACATTGTGGAGTGGAGGTGGGGTTGGGGGTGATGTCCAATAATTGTTTGAAATCAGTCAATTTACAAAAAAAATGTAATTCCACGATATCAAAAATTTGGGGCAGTCTGTGGGTGAAATTCGCAAGTAAAAATAACCAACTTTAACTTTACAAGTTATTGTAACAGAAGAATTGCGATATCGAAAAAGTGGTTGACCCCCCCCCCCCCTCTGTTGCTATGTGTCTGGTAAATGTATACATGTATCAAATGCTAGTCTAAAATCAGTTTGGATAGCCAGGGCGACGTTTAAATATTCTAATACTTGTGAAATCTATTTAGGTACATCATAGCTGTCAGCGATGGCGAGGTGTTTCCGCTCCTGCCCTTTATCAGGTTTGACTGACGCTTTCTTTTTGTCTTATAATCTACGTACATTTTATGATTACAACTAATGCGTGCAAATACAAAAGCATCTTGAGTTTACATATATAAAGAACAGAAGAAAATAACAACAACAACATAACAAAATGTCTTAGGGACATGAACAAAATGAAAGGGATCGCAAGAAACCCAGAGTATCTGGATATGATTGTCTTTCTTTTTAAGATAGAATTATTAGGTGGGGGTAGGCAATAACGACCCTCTCTACTTTAGCGTGTAAACCTTTGGCTGGTCGGGACATATGTTTTTGAACCTACATGCTGTTTTCANTCTCTACTTTAGCGTGTAAACCTTTGGCTGGCCGGGATATACCGGTATGTTTTTGAACCTACATGCTGTTTTCCATTTTATATCCACAGTGATACGGGAACCTTGCCTCCAGAGAGCTGTGTTTTTGGACAATTGCTGAATATTGCAGCTGTGATAAGTACGTTCATTTCAGCATGTGTTTAGTGTTGTTTTTATGAAACTTTCATTTGCATGTTATGAGATCGTCATTTAATGATTAAAAATCAAATACACACAATATGTACATCACTATTTTTTAAGAGAAAGATTGCAATTTTATCAAGAAATTTTTACACCGTGCGCAGTGATATGAAACATGATTCAGGGCCCCGTCCATGACAAAATCGGTTTTGGAAAAGGTAGCAGGCTATCGAAAGTTGATAGAGTTGAGAAGCTCATTTAAATCGTTTAATTGTTAGATTTAACAAATTATCCCAAGTGCATTGCAATGTACTTTTTCATTTGCTGTCAACAAAGTCATAGTACAAATGTAATTCAGTGTATCTTTTCTATTCTAAAGATGCGGTATCAAATTAGAAACAATTTTAGGCTATTTTCCCTAGCGGACTATAATTTACAACCACACAAATGTGAATCAAATAATTGATATTTATTACATACTTAGTAATAACATACAAAACAAGTCATATTTTAATCAACTTTAATGTTTACGTTCGTCTGTAATGTGTATACTACAAAAATGATGAAGCGGTAAAAAGCAAAGGGGTTCCGGAACGAGGTGTTCCGCATGCGGAGGGCTGATATGGATTTGCAGGGCTGATACAGGTTATCAGCCCTAGGGCTGATATGGCTATTGTGATGTCATCTGTATCGCACATGCAAAAAACCTGTAGTTATTACTAAGTATGTAATAAACATAATAAAACATACCTATTTCCATATCACACCCTGCGTCAGCCCTCGACCAATATCAGCCCTCGGGCCTTCGGCCCTCGGGCTGATATTGGTGTCTCGGGTTGATACAGGGTGTGATATGGAAATAGGTATGTATTATTCTCCATGTACATGTCTAAATATGCTATTGATTATTGTTTCAGTCATGACTATCGTGTACCTGAGATACATACAGGTAGACACTTACTGGTCCATTAACAATTCGCTGACGCCATACCCCAGAGCCAACACCGCTTTTTTCGTCCTAGGTCTGCTTTCTGGGATTGGTCTTAGTATCGTGGGGAATTTTCAGGTAAGAAATATTTAGATTGTACGTCCACTTGCAAGACAATTTTTGGCGTAAAGAACAGGGGCTTGTATTCTGGATTGTAGAAAATAATAATTTTAAAAAATTAAATAAAATTATGAATCCTCAATGAAATCCCCTTTGAAGTCAAACTGATAACGATTTTTTGATCATTTATACATCGTTTAAATAATACCCCCTGCAAGCCGTACCATATCCATTCAAGGGACGAAAGTCACCATCTTGGAAAAATACACCCATTCAGTTCAACACCCGTTTTTGTACGATAGTCAATTAATTTGATGATCGTGGTTAGATTCACTGCAGCAATGATTTTCCTAAATGGTGATGTGTTTGTCGTCAGTTGGCACACGTTCTATCAAACGAAAACGGATGCGACATCACCAAATTGTGTGATCTCGCCAAATCAGTCTGAAAAGAACAGAAGTTCGATCCAAATACGATGTCTGGCTACAGGGAATGTGCCAAAAATCGAAATATTAATGTCAGCATATGTAATGTAATTAAGAATCGAATGATGTTTTATTGTATAATTGTTTGTTTTGTTATTGTGGTTGGTTTTTTTTTTTTTGGGTTTTTTTTTTTTTTTTTTTTTTTGGTTTTTGTGGGTTTTTTTTTTTTTGGGGGGGGGGGTTGGTGGGGTTTTTTTTTGGGTTTTTTTTAGGTTCTTTTTGTTTTTTATTTTTCAAATTTATTTACAGGCAGCTTGTATTATTCTAACCGGTGTAAGCATTCATGCTGACTTTTTGGCACTTTCCCTTTAGAAAGGTGTCGTACATGTCAACGTCCGTTCTTTCCGGACCGATTTGATGAGATGGCACGCAAAGTGGTGATGCTGTATCTGTTTTCGTTTGATAGAACGTGTGTCAACTGGCAAAGAGTGTTCTGGCTGCAGTTAATCTTAACCACGATCATCCAATGAATTATTAGTATAGAGTACAGAAACGGGTGTTGAACTGGGTGGGGGGTATTTTTTTTTCCAAGATGACCTTTCGTTCCTTGTTTCGTCCTATGTATCTAAACGATGTATAAATGACCAAAACATGTCAATGACGTTATCAGTATGACTTCAAAGGGATTTATTTCATTTTCCACAATGTGGAAGACAAGTCCCTGTGCGTAAAGACCTAAATTCAAACTTTTCGATTCCTCTTTTTTAAATTCAGGTGGAAAATTCAAAGGGGTTCCACATATTTGGAGCTATACTTGCATTCATCGTTGGAGGTGCATATTTTTGTACCCAAACTTATATCTCTTGGAAGGTTCCAGACATTCCCGGGTCCACAAAAGCGAAACGAGTTGCACGGCTCATTATCTGTGTATTATATTGCAGTTTTGCCATCATTGGTATCCTTTCTAGTGTATCATTATTGCATTTTGTGTTTATTATTTTTGCACAAATCGCATGTTCATCGTAAAGTTATTTACGACGTTTAACGTTTACTTTCAATGTAAAGGTGAAGACAACGAAGAGTGATCATTCCCGTATAAACGATACAAAACTAAAAGTAC
>CAJDSM010030874.1:22977-39882 GCA_903981925.1 Ostrea lurida
ATCCAATGACAGTATGTATCGGTAATACAATTATAAACGACCATGGCTGACTCTTAACACGAGACGATTGAAAACCTCGTAAACATCATCTCATTCTGTCATTAAAAAATCATATACTCAAAACAGCTCTTCGTATCTCGAATCGGTGGAAGACATAAAACACCTATGCAGTGTGATAATGGATTATTGCTACATAGAATATGGTGAAGCTCACAATAGAGAAGTGGAGTCACCCCATTAGTCATAAAGCTGACTTCTTCATTTGCAGTGACATTTATGCTCATAAAATCTCCAAGTATTGATCAGTGAGCAAGCGGTTCCGGTGGTGTCTTTTATTCGAGTTCACTGCCGTATATACGAGTCAGTATGAATGAAATATGTTCCCTCTTCTACTATTTACAATGTAACACTTTCATCTTTTCTGCCTTTGGTATACTCTGCACACAATCGTAAATGATGTCTCCCCCTAAAAAATTGCACGCAGCGTGAAGAATGAGCGCGACGGATCTTGATAAATATAGTATCCGTCTCTCTACCGCTGGAATTCAGAGAAATGAAGTAGAATGATAAATTGTAAATCTGTCGCGGAAGCGTTGCAACTACTAACAACCAAGTTGAGTAGCAGGTACTAACAAATATATGGTTCGCACGTCCCTGTTGTGACACAGGAAGCTTTTAATCCCTGTGCAGAATTTCTGATGTCGGCACATTCCTTCCTAATAGAAGTGATGATTAATAAGATTAAAGACAATTGGATTAAATCAAGATCGTTGTACATTTCACTTAGTTCTAACAAGCCTCGATTTAGCTTCATGAAGCACTTAAAAGAAAACACACATTGGTTGACAAATAACTAACTCTTCAGCATGGGCGTAGATCGGAGGGGGGGCATGGTATTTGCCCCCAAATTTTTCAGCTAGTTTAGTTTTACATTGTAACCTGAACATGTCTGTGTTCCTCCCCCCCCCCCTTCAATAGCTTGTTCAAATTTAGAAGGTTGCCCCCATCATATTCAAAACGAAGATATGTGCTATTCGCTTTTAATATTGATTTATTCAATTATGATGCTCACATTTTTTAGAACACCCCCCCCCCCCCGTCAGAACAGGAGTATGATTCCCCCCCCCCCCTTTTTTTTTGCTTGTCAATTTTAAAAGTTCCCCCTTCAAAAACAGTGCTATCCTAGGCTTCTATTTCAAAAAGTCCATAAATTTAAACCTCTCATCCATGATGACTATGCACAAATACTGTAAAAGACATATGAACACTTTCAGAACAGCAAGCCTCTGCAGTTGTTTACTCCAATCAGTAGTCACTTTTTCAATCAAAAAACCAATTTATCGTGCACAAGTGGTTATTTCCACTGCCTTGCGCGAAAGCGCCCCTCTCAAAGATGTGAAATAACCCTTTACTCTGTTAAATCACATGGTCCATATAATGACCTTGTCTGCGATTAACAATTACACTAAGTCACACGCGGACGATTTGTCATACTTGTTAGACTGTCATTTCTTCGACTAGATTTGACGACGAGTAACCCCGTTACTTTATTCGACTAAGGCTCAACGGCGGTTTTAACCGAGTCGCAGAGATGCTACTCCTCATGGAACCTTATCTCCTTCGCTTTTGTCGGAGCGTGTGCCTACATCGACTTCTGTATATATATGTTTTTGAACTACTTGATTAACGTGTTAACACATTGTTACTTCGCCAATTTTATAATCATAACCTCATGTATTTTCAAAAATGAAACTATTCTTTAAATATACAGAATCAGAATATACATGTATGTCCCTATGGATAAATAACTTTAAACATTAGTATATTCCTTAATATGCTCCTCAGAGTTTATTTCATAGAAGTAAAAGTAAATTAGATCCGAGGAAAATATCCACACGTTTATGACAGCCAGCTACGGGTAGATTTCATTAGTCTTGTTTTTACATATCAAAATATTAAAATCGACAAAATATAAATAAGATTTCAAACTGGAATTATCCATTTAGTCCTAAATGGTACAAAATATAATCATTCAATTCAGGTTATGCAGAGCACGTCACTTCCGCATCATTGAATGGCTAGGCATCTAATCTGTGTATATGCCGGCTTTTATACCAGAATTCAAAACACCTTAAAACTGACTTTAGACTCACTGCAAGTAGTAGCACACCTACCGGCCTGCAACCGTGCGTATATTCACTTATCTCATGTGTACATAACAGAACATTTCGATTGCTCATCGGTCAGGTTACCGAGAAAATGGATTCATATTCCCATTGGAATAAACCTTTCACGTCTCGCTCTCGTTGTTAACCAAGAACATCATGCAGAATGTAATCCAAAAACTTTGCAACGCCAATTCCACTTTCAATGAAGTCTTCCGTTTTCGTTGAAATCTGAGAT
The DNA here is from genome assembly GCA_903981925.1 of Ostrea lurida. NCBI lineage: Eukaryota > Metazoa > Mollusca > Bivalvia > Ostreida > Ostreidae > Ostrea > Ostrea lurida. Next base: position 25,381 of record CAJDSM010030874.1, read on the forward strand.
CTGAGGAGATTGCGATGCGGATCCTATAATAATACATGATATTACATGAATGTTCGAGGTTCAAGATAGTTCGGGTGAATAATAGCTTTACTCCCCAAGAGTCTCAAAGCATTCTAAAATCAGCACGAGAAATGCCCGATTGCCCGATCAAAAACCCACGTCGCTAATCCAATGTAAATAGAAAAACATAAGACACTCGAAATCTAGAAAATTTTTATGGAAACTGTTCTCGTTAATGCTGACTTTAAACGAGACTATTGAAAACCTGTAACATCGTCTCATTTGTCAGTATAAAAATTCATTATACGCAAAACAAGCTCTTTCGTATTGAATCGGTTGGGAGACATAAAACACCGTATGCAGGTGATAATGGATTATTGCTACATAAATATGGTGAGCTGACAATAGAGAAGTGGTAGTCACCCCATTTGTCATAAAGCTGACTTCTTCATTTGCAGTTGACATTTATGCTCAATAAAATCTCCAAGTATATGAATCAGATGAGAAAGCCGGATTCCGGTGGTGTCTTTTATTTCGAGTTCACTGGGATATATCGAGTCAGTATGAATGAAAGTGATTTTTGTTACTTACAATGTACACTTTCATTGTTTTGCCTTTGGTATACCGCAACAAATCGTAATGATAGTTGTTTCCCCATAAATGCACTGCAGCGGTGAAGAATGAGCGCACGGATCTTGATAAATATAGTACGTCTACTTTACCGGCTGGGAATTCAGAGAAATGAAAGTAGAATGTAAATTGAAAGTATGTCGGCGTGAAGCGTTGCAACTACTAACAAACAAGTTGATGTAGCAGGTATAACAAATATTGTCGCACGTCCCTGTTGTGACACAGGAAGCTTTAATCCCTGTGCAGAATTTCTGATGTCGGCACAGTTCCTTCTGAATAGAAGGTGATGATTGATATAAGATTAAAGAAATTGGATTAAATCAAGATCGTTGTACATTTCACTTAGTTCTACAAGCCTCGATTTAGCTTCATGAAGCATTGTAAAAAAACACACATTGGTTGACAAATAAAACATCTTCACATGGGCGTAGATCGGAGGGGGGGCATGGGGTATTTGCCCCCAAATTTTTCAAGCTAGTTTAGTTTACATTGTAACTGAACATGTCTGTGTGCCTCCCCCCCCCCCCCTTCAATTTGCTTGTCAAATTTAGAAGGTTGCCCCATCATATTCAAAACGAAGATATGTGTATTCGCTTTTAATTATTGATTTATTCAATTTGATGTCACATTTTTAGAACACCCCCCCCCCCGTCAGAACAGGAGTATGTATTGCCCCCCCCCCCTTTTTTTTTGGCTTTACATATTTTAAAAGTTCCCCCTTCAAAAACAGTGCTATCCTAGCTTCTATTTCAGAAAAGTCCATAAATTTAAACCTCTCAGCCATGATGACTATGCACAAATACGTGTAATAGACATTGAACACTTTCAGGAACAGCAAGCCTCTGCCAGTTGTTTACTCCAATCAGTGGTCATCTTTTTCAATCAAAGAACAATTTATCGTGCGACAAGTGGGTATTTCACACTTGCCTTGGGCGCGCAAAGCGCCCCTCTCAAGATTGAAATAACCCTTACTCGTTAAAATCACATGTCGTCCTATAATGACCTTGTCTGCGATTAAAATTATCACTAAGTCACACGCGGACTGATTTTTCATACCTTTGTTAGACTGTCATTTTTCGTACTAGATTTGACGACGAGTAACCCCGTTACTTTATTTCGACTAAGGCTCAACGGGGTTTACCGGTCGGCAGAGATGCTTACTCCTCATGGAACCTTATCTTGCCTTCGCTTTTGTCGGAGCGTGTTGCCCTACACTCGACTTTGTATATATATGTTTTTGACACTTGATTAACGTGTTAACACATTGTTTACTTCGCCAATTTATAATCATAACCTCATGTATTTTCAAAAATGAAACATATTTCTTAAATATACAGGAATCATGAATATACATGTATGTCCCTATGGATAAATACTTGTAAACATTATATATTTCCTTAATATTGCTCCTCAGGAGTTGTTACTTTCATAGTAAGTAAAAGTAAATTAGGATCCGAGAAAATATCCACACGTTTATGGACAGCCAGCTACGGGGTAAGATTTCATAGTCTGGTTTTTACATATCAAAATATTAAAATCGACAAAATTATAAATAAGATTTCAAACTGGAAATTTTATTCCATTTAGGTCCTAAATGGGTACAATATAATCATTCAATTTTCAGGGTTATGCAGAGCACGTCACTTCCGCATCGATGGAATGGCTAGGGAGCATTCTAATCTGTGTATATGCCGGCTTATTTATACCAGAATTCAAACACCTTAAACTGACTTTAACACTGCAAGTAGGTAGCACACCTACCGAGCTGCAACCGTGCGTATGATATCACTTATCTCATGTGTACATGAACGAACATTTCGGATTGCTTTCATCGGTCAGGTTACCGAGAAAGATGGATGTCATATTCCCATTGGAATAAACCTTTCCACGTCTCGATCTCGTTGTTGAACGCAATAACATCATGCAGAGGTAATCCAAAACTTTTGCAACGCCAATCCACGTTCAAGTGAAGGTCTTCCGTTTCGTTGGAAATCTGAAGATCTGGAGGAGGACTGTCGATGCGGTGTAATAATATATTACATGAATGTTCGAGGTTTTCAAGGATATGTTCTCGGGTGAATATAGCTTTACGTCCCCAAAGAAGTCTTCTAAAGCATTCAAAATCAGCAGAGAAAATGCAGAGTTGCCGTATCAAAAAGGTTCCACTATCGCTAATCCAATTGTAAATAGAGAAAATATAGTACACTCGAAATCTAGAATTTTTTTTATGGAAAACTTGTTTCTCGTTTATCTGCAATAAGATTTGTTCAGGAGGAATTTGATGAAATTAACACTCCATATGGAATTCAAAATTCTATAATCTGATGCAAGCAGTGTAGCGTGCAAGAAATATACACTCGTACATTCATGATCTATCGTTTGAAAACATACCGATCTAGATGATTATTTCCCCCGGAAGCTGTACAGTGGACCTTAGCTAGAGATCCGCACGGATTCGCTGTTATACAGTTAGTGAGAACTCTTGCTAACTGTTAATCGTCGCCTCTTCAAAACATTCNGGAAGCTGTACAGTGGACCTTAGCTAGAGATTCACACGGATTCGCTGTTATACAGTTAGTGAGATCTCTTGCTAACTGTTAATCGTCGCCTCTTCTAAACATTGTACAGCTATCTCTCAGGACTTTCTGTTTGTATGTGTTAGTTTAATATTTAGTGTTCAAAGGATTTGAGAGTATATTTTAAGTCATTTATTTCATATTCTCTTACCTTTCTGATGGGTTTTTAGCTCACCTGAACCGAGATCAGCTTTTCTGATCGAAATTTGTCCGGTGCCTATTGTCGCCGGCATTAACTTTCCACATTTTCATCGTCTTGTACAGAACCTTTGTCCCAATTTCAAATTTCATAACCGGGTGGACCCAACAAAAATCATCCCTGGGTTGAAGTTTGAGATTTAAGTTAAGGGTCACTGCCCTCTAACCAAGACAAAGAAGTGCATATAAGATAGTTTTTGGTTTATTGTGGTAGTCATTTAAAATCTTCTGAAGAATCGCGGGCCAGAAAAGTGGAAATTTACATGAAATCTTCCAAATATACATGTAGTATAGAACAGTTGAAGTATTCATGTCCCTTTGAAGTAAAACATACCTATTTAATATCCTCATAACTATTTAAAGTAGGGCTTTCATAATTTGACTAAAGATTCCTTATGGTAAGGTCTTGCATATTATAAATTAACTTTGTTTGACCTCGTGATCTTCATCTTAAGAGTTTGACCCAAAATTCAAAACCTTAACCTCTAAATATCGGTAATGAATAACAGGGGTCTCATATCATGCATATGTCATGTAACAAAATCGTTTCCATATTAAAGTTTCTAACCTTAACCTTGACCTGGAGTTTGACCCAAATTTCAAAAACNTTCCATATTAAAGTTTCTAACCTTAACCTTGGAGTTTGACCCAAATTTCAAAAAGTAACCTCACTCTTATAACGTTTAAGTACCGGTAGTGAATAACAGGGTTCTCATGTGTAATATATACATTCCATGTTAAAAATCTTTTTCGTATAAAACTTTTAAACCTTGGAAATTGGCTTACTTTTAAGAAACCGTAATATAACGAATACCTCTTGATTGTTTGAGGTTTTACGCCACTTTTGGTCATATTTCAGCCATTTTACGGCGGGAATGTCGGAAGGGTTGTCATTTTATATGGCAAGGCGTTTCACGTAATACCAATGTTTAACTGTTCATGTTTTGTCATTGTATCAAAACACAGATCTATAAAGTAACGTGTGTCAGTGTCAAATTATGAAAGAAAAATTATGGAATGCATTGTTCTTAGACACATTTAATGTCTTTAAAATTACAAATAGAGCATTGGAGGGTTTTTTTCTGCAGTCCACTTCACTGTTTGTCCACAGCATTATTCTGTGATTCGTTTAAGACTTTTGACTATGTTTGATACAGAGATTTACATTTTTAAGTTAGAACCATGTCATCAGGGAATGATGGTAACATGTATAGTGGGTTTAAATTATCTGGACAACAGAGTACAAAAATAACATAACCGTGACGTACTGGTGTTCCTCAGAGCCCTGTATTACACGCAGTTCCATTCTTATTTGTTATATACTGTATATGTTATTGATGTTGAATAAATTGTTATCTCTTTGTAAACACTTTCCTAGCTTCTAAATCGAACCACAGCTGTTAGAAAGGTCCTAAAATGGCTATTTCAATCCAAACGCATTCTTGAACTTTGAAGTTGAATAAAGGAAACTATTTGCGTCATGGCAAAATGGAAGCTTCTATATTACCCAACTCCCTGCTCACCGAGGCTTGATATGCTGCATTTTGATATCTATAGAAAACATAGGAGTGACTGAGATTGAAAACTGTCACTTAGTACTTTTAAAACAAATGACGAAAAAATCTTCAGCAGAAGATACTGGGGGAAATCGGCTAACCAAAGGACCTGCAAAGCTAAATGACTCAAATTAAGTCTGATTTCCCCTAACAAGGGCTAACTTGAAAATTTTTAACATGCACTGAGTGTGTGTTTTGATATTTTTTTTTTAAACATCTATAAATATATTAGGATCAAAAGGTGTTTCTATTCGGATTCAGGAGAGATAATTCATGTAAAGCTAGCATATCGTGGAGACGTAGTTATGTTGTGTTGTGTACACAAGACACTGATAAAAACTGGATACATGTCAGTATCGGGAAGCCATGCCCAGGTGGAAATGGTGTCAATAATCAGGTAAACGGTGTTCTTCCATTGTTCTTTCTGCACCGCATCCTAAAGCTTCAGAATTTTGTTTCTTGTGTGGTGTAACAATAGTTCGTTCCGTCTCTTCATTCTCTGTGAAAACGGAGATCTGTACGCCCCTAAGATAAATTTACATTCTAGTAAATGTGCATGTTTACAAAATTTGGCTTAAATATTTACACGTAATTCAGTGCTTGTAATGATTGGTTTGTAGTTTAACCCCCGCCATCGTTTACAAATCGTCGGGTGATGGTGATGGACGTAATTACTCTTGTCCAGAGACATGTACTAAATTTCACACCCTGTTCAAAACTCTTTATCAGACAAACGGCGATTATCTTTCATCAATAAGCCTTTTTCTGTTTTTCAACGAATGCACATGACGGATAAGTTATCTTTCAACTTGAAATGTATTTGTTTTTATCAAGAAATATAGATACATGTATTTATAAGGAATAACTGTATAGTTTGCATCATGGGGGATAAATAAACTATCATGATGGAAGGATGAAGTAATTTCTATATTATAGGTTACAAGTTTCGATTACACAAATTTCTCTATACTATATACTGCACAATACATGTACAATTTCATTTTCTTCTGTTGACGTACGATTAATGGAGTTGGTTTGATATGATTTGAACATATTTTACCGTTATGATGTTGGGCACAAGTTCTTGAAACTTGGAACGCCCTCTACCTGAAATAGGTATGCTCTATACATTCATGTAAAGGAGAACGTTACCCTTGCCAAGACATAGGAGACCTGTGGACCTTAACGCTCACTTCACCTTGCTCTATACAGCACTGAAAATTCACACATTCCGCACACTACGGGAGTAGGCTAAATCGTTGTGGGAGCAGGGTCTTTGAGTAAAGAACATAGCATCTACACATCATGATTCTACTTTTGCATTGATCTAACTGAAGAAGTTTTTACTTTCTACTTACTCGGTAGTCGAGAAATACACTTGACGAACGGTCTTATATACTTTGAATTCCTGTATTGCGGCCCATCCTGATCTATAAATGCCAGTTTTCATCCAAAATTCGACATTCTATCCTATTGTCAGCTGTTACCAACTATACCCTCCTGAAAAGGAACACTTGAATAAACGTGATTTCCCCTTACCTTAGGATAATTTGTACTAAATTTGGTGTCCGTAGAAGTGACGACAACGAAAACTACGTACGACAGACATAGCAATTTTCAAATTTTGGAATACATTTTTTTAAATCTATGATCAACTGGAACGACCTTCATAAATAAACGTAGAGAGACAATCACAAGCATCTGGCTAACAAAGATGACACTGCGCCCGTTTAAATTTCATTATACAGCATGAAGCTAAATTAATTAAGACAAAACCCTTATATTTATAAACTACAAAATATAAGGACTAAAAGTCAATATCTTGATTGTGATAATTTTTGTTTAAATTATGCAGAAATATTTACATTTACCAATGCGATAAGACAATAGTCATTTGCTAGTTCAATAGCTATAGATACGTTTATTTTTATATAGGAACTCTAAATAGATTTGTCCATACACCTATCATTTTTATATATCTCCGTATAAACATGATAAGGCTAGGATAACGAACAGTGATCAATCTCGTAAATACAAAACAAGAGTTGGGCAATTACGGACCCCTGGACACACCGGAGGATGGGCAGGTGCCTAGGAGGAGTAAACATCCCCTGTTGACCGGTTACACCCGCCGTGAGCCCATTGTTTTTATCAGGTAAACAGAGTAATCTGTAGTCAAAATCAGTGTACATAAAGAACTGCTAACAATTGCTATGAAACACTTCAGACAGCATTTGTCCCAATGACAGGCTATACTAAATTGTTATAACAACCATAGAACAACAAAAATAACATCCTTTAAAAATGCGTTAGACATCTTTCATAGGAATAAAATTATTTTTGTCTTGTCAAAATTCATCTTTGTAGACAAAATGCAATTTTGTCATAACAAAAATTTCTCTTTTTGTCATTTAGTCTGAATTTATTGATTGATTGATTATTTACTGTTTTACGTCCCACTCGAGAATATTTCACTCATATGGAGACGTCACCATTGTCGGTGAAGGGCTGCAAAATTTAGGCCTTTATCGTGCCACACCTGCTGTGACACGGGACATCGGTTTTCCCGGTCTCATCCGAATGACCGCCCCATTCAGTCGCCTCTTACGACACGCAAGGGGATGCTGAGGACCTATTCTAACCCGGACCCCCACGGGTCTGAATTTATTTGCATCATATAGAATTAACATTTGTGATAGAACTTGCAAACTTAAGATAACAAAAGTCAACTTATTGACACAAAAGTTTAATTGTGTATACTTTGTCCGCTGAAAGATGATTTTGTATAACATTAGGGGGGGGGGTGTTCCAGGTTGAAATGGCGTCAATAATCAGTAATCAATAATAAATTTTGTTATTCTGAACCTACATGTATGTTGGTTGGACATAACTGAATTTTGTCCACACAAACTTTTCTCTCATGTAGATTTTCGGAAGAGTCTCAATTTGGCGCCCCGAAAACTATGCGCGTATAAATCTAGACAGATACAGTATATTTTATATCCCAAAGGCCGGGATCCGATAGATACGAAAAAAATAATATAAATTTAATATAAGTAAGAAATGAATTAAATCATTGTTGAAAACACAAGTTACGGATTGCGACACTATACGATGGCATACTCATACTTATTGGGAAAAGGCTTTCTTGTGCCTAATCCTTTGATGTTTATTGTCAATAAAATATGTTCAGTTCAATACTTTTCACGAGGTGCTCACACGCTCTGTGGAGAATGGCGGCGTACAGCGTCACAATTCATACCCCCATGTAATTTCTTACCTTAAAAGTACTCGTCATTTGTAAGCATACTGCAGGTACACATATCATTGAATATCAATTTTTACGAAAAGTTTCTAAAATCAGAGATAATATATGTCTAGATGCTAAAATCAGTTTTTTAAAAATGTCATACCATCCACATACACGGCCCCGTGGGGATCCGGGTTAGAATAGGTTATCAGTATCCCTCGCTTGTCGTAAAAGGCGACTAAATGGTGCGGTCCTTCGGATGGGACCGCAAAAACCGAGGACCCGTGTCACAGCGGGTGTGGCACGATAAAGATCCCTCCCTGCTCAAAGGCCATAAGCGCCGAGCATAGGCCTACATTGTGTATCCTTTCACCTGCAATGGTGACCTCTTTATATGAGTGAAAAATTCTCAAGCGGGACATTAAATAATATACAATCAATCAATCCACATACATGTACAATGTAGTTATGTTTTTTATGGTCCTATTGCATTATCTTATATATATATATGACACGCGATCCTCCCCCATTCTTATCCATGCTGGGGTCTTGCATTTCTGGGTAGACTTGATGTGTTACTCTAGAACTACTTTGGTCACTGCCCCTTCATTTAAATTCCATCGTTTTACCAAAATGTTGCAGGTATATGTCTAGACTAACATCCTTAATGGTAGTAATATTTTACCGTGCGTCGTATGACAAAATAAATTCTGTACAAGGTACACTTAATATTGCCTTCATTTCGGAAAATAGAGTAAAATACATACCCCTGTAGGAATCTAATCATTTTCAAACGGAACAAACAAGCATTTACACATCATGTTTGTTTCGTATAAAAAGGGGAGCCTCGTCTATGGATACTTCCATTATTCTTATATCGCTCTTGGCATAAACATTCTTGATATTTGTTCCTTATATTTTAGCTGAAATTCTAACATGTAATTGTAGCTTTTTATATCAAGTTGAAAGGTCACTCGCGCGTCACAATGCCAACCATCGACAAATGAAAACAATGGAACAACAAAGACCTACATTAGAGACAAAACTTTAATTTAGCAAGGGTTTTTTGTTTTTTTTATTACAGATGCAACTTTTCTTATTCATTTTTTAAAGAAATTGTGTTTTTTGTATTAATATGTACTTGATTTACTTTACTCTTGTTCCCTGCAGTTGAAGTGGTGTGTCGCTTTTGGAGAAATTGAGGATTCCACCATTATTCTAAGATGTTTAGTGATAAACTGCATATTTTCCCAATATTCATCGTGATATATGTCCCCGTATCGTTCTTCATTACGTAAGTATCTGGTAAAGATGGAATCTATAGGCCACACGGTAAACAGTATTTCAACAATCACAAGTAATTAAAGTTTATAAATTATTGCTCGTAATTCTTTCATCCTTTTGTATCAAAACAGTTATTCATAGGAATGTGCAACTTTGCAGCAAAGGAATGTATGTTTGTTTGTTTTTTTTATAAAAATAAGTTTCATTAATGAGTGAATGACACCCGACATGATTTCTTGTTGCGCAAAGCACGCAACCCTTCACATCTATTGCTAAAGTGTGAGAATTATATCCCAATATATTTACATTTCCAATGTTTTTGTCTCTGATACGGGACGATTTCAGCTTCTCCATCGTCAACTTCCCATATTTGTGTAGCAATATTCCGTCATCACTTGCATATGGTGTGTATGTCTCTCAACTTATTCGATACGCAAGAGCTTGTTCTGCGTATAATCAGTTTTTGAATCGAGGCAAGCTACTTACAGACAAGTTGTTGTTGCAGGGGTTTCAACAGTCACGTTTAAAGGCAGCATTTCGTAAATTCTACGGTCGTTATAACAATTTAGTTTACCAATATGACCTATCATTGAGTCAAATGCTGTCTGATGTGTTTCATAACCATTGTTAAGCCGTTTTCACACACTGATTTGACTACGGACTGTTCCGTTTACCTGATCAAGACTATGGGCTCACGGCGGGTGTGACCGGTCAACAGGGGATGCTTGCTCCTCCTAGGCACCTGATCCCATCTCTGGTGTGTCCAGGTTTCCGTGATTGCCCAACTCTTGCTTTTGTGTTATCTTTGGGACTTCCGAGATTGATCACTGTTCGTTATCTTTGCCTTTACATCCTAACAAATTACAATGATAGTCATTTCCTCATGAATGCGCCGCAAATGTGAGCGTATGAATCTTGGTAAATCTAGTACGTCTATGCAAAGAGGATGGGAATTCGAACAAAACTTAAAGAATGTAAATACGAAAATAAACATCAGGATATAACTGCGATGCTCCACGCAGCGATCAATTTGAAAATGAATTTATTTCTTTAATCAAAGATATGTTTGTTATATTTGTACAATATACACTTCGTACATGTTTACAACTTATGCATCCCCCGTCCTTGTCCCAAAGATGCTACACACGAAATTTGAAAAGAAAATTGAAGTAGTAGTAATTTAAAATTAAAGGCAAAGATAACGGTGTTCAATCTCGTAAGTCCCAAATACAATATAAAAACAAGTGTTGGGCAAACATGGACCCCTGGATATAGCAAACACTTTTAAGTTTGAAAATCTCCTAATCAAGAACAGCAGGGATATGGTTGGCCATATTACTAAGCAAGAATCCCCAGGTAGTGTAGATTCACGTTTGCTCTGAAAATTTTAACACCCAGGGATAGGGTGAAGCCACAATAGGGTATCAAGGCTCAACATGGGAAACTAAGCAGAAACATCTTTAAAACTATAACAGTGACATGATTAGTCATATTCAAATCATGGCCTTCGGGAGTAGGGTGGCGCAACAACGTCATGGGAGCAGAGTTTTGTATAGAATTGTGCAGAGCCTGATTGAATATAAATCATACACGGTACCCATTTTGATGCACCAGATGCGCATTTCGACAAATTATGTCTCTTCAGTGATGCTCAACCCGAAATGTTGGAAATCCGAAACATGAAATTTAAACTATAATAAAAGTGAACAATGTAGTGCCAAAGACTGGAGCCAAATACTTCGAAGGATCAGAGCTATGCCTGAGGGATATCCTTAATTTTGATATAAATTTCCAATTTTACCACTGCAATTCAATACATATCCGTACTTTAATCTAGTAACATAGTACATAGCACCTGTGCTATAGAGACCCTAGGGGACTAACAGTCCACCAGCAGAGGCCTCGACCCAGGGGTCATAATATAAATCAAATACGGTACCAATTTTGATGCACCAGATGCGCATTTCGACAAATTATGTCTCTTCAGTGATGCTCAACCCGAAATGTTGGAAATCCGAAACATGAAATTTAAACTATGATAAAAGTGAACAATGTAGTTTCAAAGACTGGAGCCAAATACTTCGAAGGATCAGAGCTATGCCTGAGGGAGATCATCCTTAATTTTGATATAAATTGAATCCTTCCATTCCAACATGAAGGGAACAGTGCAGTTCGATGGAAGTTCATCGGAACCATTTGAAATACACAGCGGCGTCAAACAAGGCTGCATCCTCGCACCGACTCTGTTTGGAATCTTCTTCGCCGTCCTGTTGAAGCAAGCCTTTGGTACAGCAACAGAAGGAACCTACTTACAAACCAAATCAGATGGCAGGCTCTTCAATATCACCCGCCTCAGATCCAAGACCAAGGTTCGTGAAGCCCTCATCAGAGACATGCTGTTTGCTGACGACGCTGCAGTTGCCACTCACACAGAGCAGGAACTGCAGTCGCTGATGGACAGTTTCTCCCAGGCCTGCAATGCTTTTGGACTGACCATCAGTTTGAAGAAGATCAATGTTCTGGGACAGGAAACAGCAACTCCACCTGTGATACATGTAACCATTGACGACTACAAACTTGACGTCGTCCATCACTTTACGTACATTGGCTCCACCATCACCGACAACCTCTCCTTTGACACTGAGGTCGACAAGAGGATCGGGAAGGCAGCAACAACACTCGCACGCCTTACAACCAGAGTATGGACAAACTCCAAGCTAACAGTAAAGACCAAGATGTAAGTGTACAACGTCTGCGTGATCAGCACACTGTTGTATGGGAGCGAGACATGGACCACATATGCCAGACAGGAAAGAAGACTCAACACCTTCCACTTGAGAAGCATCCGTTGCATCCTGGGCATAAAAAGTGGGAAGACAAGAATACCCAACACCGAGGTATTGTCTCGATCTGGCCTTCCCAGCATGTACACCCTCCTCAGGCAACGCAGACTACGCTGGTTGGGCGATGTGCACCGCATGGAGGATGGACGCATTACTAAAGACATCCTCTATGGAGAGGTGCTAATTGGAAGGAGGAGTGCGGGCTGACCACACCTGCGCTTAAGAGACGTCTGTAAGAGAGATATGAAAGCTCTCGACATTGACCCAGAGACTTGGGATGGACATGAAGATGACCATGGGAGGTTGAGGAACATCCTGAACGAACATCTGAAGTCAGGAGAAAAGAAACTGGTGCAACAAGCCGAGGACAAGCGGGCTCGCAGGAAGGAGGGCCACACCTCCGACAGACCAGTGATTACCCACAGATGCGACCTCTGCGGGGAGACTGTCACTCACGCATTGGTCTCTATAGCCACACAAGACGCTGCTTTAGCCGAGCAGCGAGCCAGCTCAGAAACTAAGATGTACTCTCCATGGTCATCTCTGACCGACGGAGGCCTACTACTATACAGGGAAACATCCTTCTATTTCTTCTCATGAACGGTATACATGCTTTGTCATATTGATATACAAACACGTTCTTCAAGCAGTAAACATTCAAATTTATTTTTCATATTTGTGCTTAATTACTTTCATTCATGTCTGTTGGAATATTCACAGCCGATGAAATAGCTGTACTATTCTTATCAAGATTCATACGCGCTTTGTTCACACTCACGAGGAAATGGATGTCATTTCAATTGGTAAATGGACCAAAGGTTAAAATAATGGAGATATAAATATTACGCTAAAGTTGATTAAGTTTTCTTGTCTACACTGTAGATATGGCATCGCTGTGGGTAATGGACATGTTGACGCGGGATTTCCATACATCAGGTAAAATTCAGGATTTTTTTTTTTTAAATTCTATGTCATGAAATACCAAAGACGCGTCAGAGCAGTGAGTCCACATTCTGACAATTGTATTCTATCTGCTAACATTTCTGTGGTCTTTTAAACAACTTGTTTGATCTACATTTTTCCATGATTTTCAAATGTTTTAGTTTTACTTTAGACTGGACAGACTCTTATGTACTTTGTTTCAAAACTATTGTACATCCCATTAGAATTTACCAAGAACTGTTACACATTAATGATAACTTGTTAAGGATAAGAAGTGAAATGAGGCTGAAATGAAGGTCAATTCACGCAGTTTTAGAATAAAAAAAAGTAGCTTTCATCTCATCATACATATATGCAGCGCGCGTTTATACATTGCCCCCAGGNAAATGAAGGTCAATTCACGCAGTTTTAGAATTAACAAAAATAGCTTTCATCTCATCATACATGTATGCAGCGCGCGTTTATACATTGCCCCCAGATCCTGTTTCTAATAGTAATATTAGAAAAATAATCGTAACTGCTACAACATTTTCTATAATTATTAAGTTCAGTTAAACAATGGTATTAGTGGAAAAATACAATCAAGAACCCCGTAAGCCGGGACATAAAGCCCCTCGCAATGGGTGTCTGCAACCAATAGGGACCTTAACCTTTGACCCCAAAATCAATCGGGTTCTTCTTGACCTCGCATAACATATAGGATAGATGTAAATATATCTGTCACGGGTAGATCTTTACACCAGATTGTATTCTATATCCTGTGATGTTTCGTTTTCACCATCGAAAGTATATGATTTTTTTTTATTTTTTTTTGGTGAGTTTTCCCCCAGAATAATCAAAATGTGACTTGTTTGCAAATAAGAAATTTTAAAGTTCAAATTTTACTGTGATTGTGGTGCATGATATGCCAAGAAGATTTATGAATGTAAACCGTTTAATGTCTCCAATAAATAAAATATTTATGAGATACTTTAACGAGCCATAAATTAGAATTCAACTTAATAAGTGACTCCACATTAGTTTTTGACCAAAGATAATACATTTTACAACACTTTTGAATTAAGACAATATTTTTCGTTCAAGACATGTTTACGTATATCTGAAAAAACTATCGGCTTACAAAATATGCAGCACTGCATTATAAATAGCAACATAGAGAGGGATACTTTGCAAAGAACCATACATCTTGAAGTGCTACTTTTTAAATCCAACAGAGCATTGTT
>CAJDSM010030875.1:6200-16268 GCA_903981925.1 Ostrea lurida
CCCTTCTAGATCAGGACAAGTTGGAATGAGTGGAAAATTGAATTGTTTAGAAACCATGCAGTACGGCTATGAACATGGAGGTAACATGGAATATTTCATCATAAACGTGTTTGTCAGAGTAGAGACTTGTTTTTGCATTGTTTAGGTGTGTCTATGTATGGAGGGGGCAGTGACCTTTTCTTCCAGTCAGTTTTGACCTTAACAACTCGGAACCTTAAGAAAGTCAGTCAGATCGTTCTCTTGGAGGTAAATTATTAATGTGATTGATTTGGTACAGCATAGAATGTATAGACAAGGACTTCTTTCCTGTGTAGAATTGTTGTCAAGTTGAGTGGTGTCCCTTTTTGAAATCTTATTGCTTCACTGTCTGGCTGAGCTACATGTAGCTAGTCCATTTTGATAAAACAGTTCTTCAACAGTATTTTCAAAGTATAGAGTAAATTTTTCGTTTGCACAATAACCAAAGATCTATTATATTTTGCCAAAGACCATTTCAGTTAATACTTGTGTTTGAAACGTTTTGAAATTTACGCAAATATAACATTGATTTTGTTTATTTGTAGGATGCCATCTAACAGAATTAGAGAACACTTTTAATAAAGAATTTGATGAAGTTATTCAGAAGAAGTGTCGATGATTTCTAAGATTAAGGATAAAAAACAGAAGAATTGTGAAGAATTTTGGCCTGATTTGGACCTGAGTCGAGGAGGTAGTTCAGCCTTCCTGTTCTATCTATGAGGACCCGAGTCCTTACTCACAGTGGAGGGATCATGAGGTAAACGTCCAAGTGTAAAGGGAGACACTCTAGGAGGCACATAAATCAAACTCCATAAACCTGTGTTTCTCACTTTTTTGAAATGCTTGAACACAAATATATATTTGAACACCCCTTTGCTGCACCAACAGCTTTTGAGTAGTAAATGTTTAAGACATAGGTGACATTAAATAAAGACAGGGATGATGATGTAGTCTATATTATAATTGTGGTTATCAAGTTCTCGTAGATGATTAATGTAAGCTCAGGTTTTACTGGTCAAAAATTTTCAAAAAATTGTCACCCTATTGAGTAATAGTTATTTTGTAGAAGCTGTGTGCTTTATTTTGATTTGATCAATTGTTCAAATATAGTGCTATTTCAATGAAACATATAACGGGATATGCATAATTTTAGTTTAAAAATGGATTGTTAAAATGACATGTGAATTTCTATCATGGCGCAAATTCATAACAATCATATTATCTCACAGTAATTGAAATAAACTAATCTTTAAAAAAAAAAATATTTTGTTTTTTTTTAAATTTTTATACCTATCATTTACCCTATATAGGTTGAAATGTGTTGGTACTCTCACCATAAAACTGGTGATGTCTCAAAATGAGTAAAAAAAATTCTTGATGGAGCATAAAACAAACAAATAATCAGTCAATCAAATTCGATAGAACATTTGCCATGATCAGTGCCATTTTTTAAACATTTTGTAATTGCAATGTTGTCCTTTTTTACTTTTGTGCAGGTCAAAGTAGAGAAGTATTTGACAGCTGACAGAGGAAAGAATTGGAAAAGAAAGAGAAAGAGAAGGGAGAGAAAATGCGAGAAAAGGGAGATAATGCCGAGAAAGAGGGCTGGACAAGATGATGGGCGGAGTTCTGGAATCAAGAAAGAGGACGAACTCAAAAAGGTAAAGAACATAACAAGAACTGCAATAGGATCTAATTCAGATGAGATTTAAAATGGTAGAGTGAAGATAAGGTTGAAATGCAAATCAAGAAAACTTATGATTAGAAAAAGGGGTTTTCTTTCTTAGTATCTAGAGTGGTGAAAAATAAGGAAACACAAGTTGAACTTTCATTTTATTATCAGTTATCTTTATTTATCAATGATCGGCTGATAATTACTTTGTAGACACCTTTCAATTATCTCTTCAAAATGTTCATCTTTGTATTTCAGGACATTCCGAACCACTGTTCATGTCCACTAAGGAGCCCAATGACTGACAGAGGATGAACAGAAGCTGGCCAAAGAATATGAAAAAAGGGTCAAAAACTGCAGGAGGAAGAGGAAAAGTACAGGAAAGGTCAGTGCTAAGCAGTCATTTCCAGTGCATACAAAAATGTCATTGTAGTAGATACATGTCAGTACAATGGTTTTATTGTATAATTTCTTTTCCAGCAACTTGAGACTGAGTTGAGAAGCTACAGAGTATGATCCATGACAACATGCAAGGATTTGATGATACGCTGACTCAGCTGTTTATGAAGAAAATTAATATGTAGGTCATCTATCAGGGTAAGACAGCATGCCAGCACTCTATGAGCTTTCTGAGGAACTTGATAAAAGTCTTTGACAAATTCAAACAACCAGGAAGAATCACTGAAGCAGGCCTTTGTCTTACGATTTGTCCAGAAACACAGAGGTTTGTATAAAACAATCATTGAGGGTTTCTACATCAAAGATGCAAAAATCCTAAGTGATCATGTGTCTTCCTGCTGTCCGTCGTCCATACTAATTATGTAACCTGCATCCTAAATATGTTTAGTTCTTAAGCCCATTTGGACGAACCGATCGGTATTAATAGTAGGCGGAACCTAATCGAAACAGACGTATCTACCTGATTTGACCAGGGCTCCCAGGTGTTAATTGCTATACACATAGAATACACAGGAAATAAAACGTGTTAGAAGTTGAGATTTACTTGTTCATCGTTTGAGCGACAAAGATTCAATAATCGTCAAGCATGAATTTATCTAAAATTATTACTGATACATTATTTTCATTTACGATGATTTTGAAGGACGTTATAGCATTCCGGAAGATTTATGAATTTGCAAATATTTTTTTAAAAAACTTTTTGTATATTTCTAATCGTTCTCATTCGACCGGGTGAGGAGAGACTGAATATTACCGACGGACAGTGACGCGATTTACTGCATTACACAGATATCACTTGCGCATTCAGAATTTATAAACACATTTTCAACATGTTATTGTCAAAAGGGGAAACCAAACGTGTGTCCAATGCAGCTGCATGGCCCTTTTGCACTTTTGTATCGGGTTTGCCGCAACGCAGCATTTCAAGACAAATCTCTGTAGTCTATCCAATGTGATTGACCACTGGCACGGGACTGTCAACAAAACTAAAACAAGTTTTCAATTATGACTTGGTCTTATTGGATCTTTTGAAAGAAAAATACATTTAGGGGTTACACATGCTCGCTCTCTCTCTCTCTCTCTCTCTCTCTCTCCTCGCTCCTCTCTCTCTCTCTCTTATCTCTCTCTCTCTCTCTCTCTCTCTCTTCTCATGATTTTGTTTAAAAATTAGATTTTGAAAGAAAATTTGTCGTGCGAGGATAGCGATCGTCAGTCAGGTCCTCGATGCAAAGCGTTGTCCAAAAAATTATATAATGTTTTCCGACAATGGAATGTTTTGTTGAATGCTCGTTGAACAGGATTTTTTAGGACATTCTCTTCGGGTACAAAACAGCTATGACTGACCTTTGTCAATTTTTTCAAATATTTAGTTCAGGTAATTACGACTCATAATTTAAAAAAAAAAAAAACAAACTACCGCAGCGTTATCTCTGCGCTGCGGTTAGGATGAAAGAATTCAGCACGCGTTGCGTGTTGAATTTAGCTATCAGAAACATTACGCTCTGGAGTGTCCGTTGACACTCAGCTAAACTGTCAATCAGAAATCTGAAGCTTATGTCTCTTATTTGAGAACAAGCGTATGTTTTTTGATCTCTGTCCAGGTAAATTCAAGGGAGGTGGCTTTAAAAATGGAGTGTTTAAAAAGTACACACACATGGTTAGAGAAAAATACTTACGGATTAACATTTTAAATAGTAAATAAATCAAGTCATAAATGAGAAATGAATAGTGGTTTTAGCATATTGACAAACTTATAATTAAATACTGGATGATTCTGCATAAGTGGACATTGGTATAAGAAAAGACATTGAATAACATTTAGAGCAGATTGAAAAAGTCAAGAGTCATAAAGAGCAATAAAACCACGACTTAGTTATAATTTCATAGTTTTACCGAGATTAAACTGAGTGTGCCTATTTGCAAAATAATAATTAATAACTATAGCGGCGATGTATATTACTTTTGCAAATTAGGCAACATTGGTTCAATCTCCAGATAAACTTGAAATAATATAACAGTCATTTCTTATAATTAAATTTCCAAAGACTATTTTTGAAGTTCGTAACTTTAGTTTCGAATTTCTAAATAACAAAACAAATGTCAAAGTTTATTCGTAGGAATTAAGAAAATCAATGAACGTCATTAATAGCGCTTTATCATTGTCTAGTGACTATGTAGAGAACGTGCGACTTAGCGTTCAAGCTACGTCATGAAAGTAACAGTTCATTATTGTCTGATGAATTTAGAATTGTACAATACGAAGTCAGTGGCTATTAAAGTATGAACCGTAAACATTTGGTTTACACGATAAACCTGAAAAATTGTAATAAACAGATAAGGGAGACCATGTGCAAAATTAAGATTATTCATAAAGGAATACAAGTTTGTGTGATGCAATACCTGATTATCAAGGCTTAGACAGATTTTATATTCGATACTTATTAATGCTCGCTATAAAACACTGTGAATACAATATGATGTCAGAAGTCAAAAGGTCAAGCTCACAAAAACAATTCTGTGACATGCTACTCAAAATTTATCCTTCAGACATGGTAAGCGACACATGTAGATGAAGGTACATGTAAAAGACAAATTATGATAGGTTGTGGGATGAGGTAAACATTATTATCTGAGCTTACACGGGCTGGTATTATATGCTGACTTGATATTTGTTAGTGAGGAGCTGTAAATGATTCTCCGACTGCGGTACTCCTTGTTGAGTGGAGAGAGTAGAGACTAGAGAAAGGAAACTGAACCGCGACTCATGGAAACACAAAAAGAAATGAAGGTGATATCAGCAGTATACTAGATAAATTTCGACCTGATATGCGAGTATTGGATCCACGACACTGACCATTTTATTGTTCCAAGATTCATCAAAACATAAAATTACAAGTTCAAGACTTATGAAGACCAATATTATGTCATATATAGCAGAAACCAAAACGCAGACACGTACTGGTTGAACTGACTTCCAACAGTTATTATCCCCTTCGCACTTGTTGTGGAGGATTATAGCATCGCTGCGTGGGCAATGTGTGTCCAGAAACCTTGTGAACAAATAGAAGCAAGGGTATTCATCAGAGACATCATCAAAACCTCCACCAAATGTTTGCCCATGAGAGAGATGAACCCTATTCATTTTCAAGGTCAAGTGTCACATATGACTATTGACTTAAAATTTCTTGATAGACAGGACAGAGACACCAGCATTACCACAGAATCATCATAAACCTTCCACAATGTCCCCAGGAGAGTGGATTTGCAACCCTATGATTTCAAGGTCAAAGTCAACGTCACTATGACTTTTGACTAATAATTTTTGTGAACAAAATAGAGAGGCAAACAGGCATTTCATCAGGAGAATCATCACAAACCTTCCACAAATGTTGGACCATGGCGGGAAGAAACCCTATTGATTTCAGGAGTTCGAAGAAGGTCAAGGTTACTTATTGAATATTGACTTAAATTTTGTGAACAAGATAGAGGGACACAGCATTCAACAGAGAATCATTCAACCTTCCATCAAAAATGTTGATCGATGGGAGGAGAAACTCTATTGATTTCAAGTCAAGGATCAAGAGTTCAGGTCACTATTGGACCATTACTTAAATTCTTGGAACAAAGAGATAGTGGACGCACGATTCATCAATGGAATCCCATCAACCTTTCACAAATAATTGTTGGCCTCATGAGAGCTGTAAACCCTATTGATTTCAAGTAAAGTCACATATTTACTATTGTTTAAAAAATCTTGTTTGCGAGGATGCACACTTGCAGGTTGCCTATGTTATTGAATTAACTTATCTAATTGACCAGACTGTTACCATAACTTGCCATTTTCCAGGCTTTGCTTCTCACTATTAACACCACATCTTACTTTGCATTATAGAATTGATAAAGACGAATAAACATAACCCTTCGACGAAGACATTGTTTCAATAATAAAACTAAGTTGTAATGCAAATTAATGCAGATTTTATAAATTTGTGAGGGCTAGCTATACTCTCGTGTACAAAAGAAATCAACAGGAAGTTATGTCAAACACAATACATATTATTGTTTAGTATCATACAGTGCACTATGATTTTGGGATAAAAATACATATTCTACTTTGAACTGAACCCTTAATAGCTAAAATATCGTGGTAGTAACAAAGATCAGTAATTCAAACTTCAAATTCTTCATTGGCTTTCACCATATTGCATACATCAACAACATGAAGCATAAGAATCGACATACAATTAATGTACCTTATAGTATAAAGTATTTCAATATAGAAAGTACATATCAATCAGTAATATAATAACATGTATACATATGTATATTGGAACTAAGATTAGTGAAATTGAAATGTTTTTTCCAGGCTTTGACAGCCACCCACGCTTTGATGGAGTCTAAGAAACACATGGATTGCCTTCAAGAACAGTACGATATTCTGAATGCCGAGGACAAGGTCATGGATAAAGCGTTCAAGCGTGAATTTCATGATGTCACAACGGTACAGCAGACCAACTGTACAGGCTGTTCAGAAAGGAGCCAAGGTCTGTGTGTCTTACAAGAAAACTAAAAATTACAAGTAAGGGAGGTTCTAGAGAGTGTGGTCAAGAGGGTTCTAGATTTCATAGTCTCTCTCTCTCTCTCTCTCTCTCTCTCTCTCTCTCTCTCTCTCTCTCTCTCTCTGGAATTTGATTTCAAGCACTAATTTGGTAAAATTTTGTTTTGACCGTCCTCATCCCTCCAATAAATGGAAGAAATAATTGTTGTGTCGCCTGCCTGCGTTAGGGAGGCGAAATATACGGATCACTTTAGTCGTCTGGCGCGTCGGCGTCACAAAGATTTTTATGTCACATTTTTCTCAGAAACCACATAGGCCAGCTTCCTGATATTTGGCCAGCAGAGCATCAGTATGGACAACTGTATCGTGAACGGCAGTTTTCCAATCTGCCGCATGCAACTTCCTGTTGAACGAAACTATTGAATAATTTTGACATAGAGACATTCTGTCACATTTCTTCGCAGAGAAAGCCACGCAGGCCAGCTTCCTGATTTTGCACAGAGGCGATCAGTATGGACATCTGTATTCGTGTAACGCAGTTTCAATCTGCGCTGTCAACTTCCTGTTTTGACGCAACTTTTAATTTTTTGACATAAACAATTGTCTTTATTTCGATAGGAATCTCACAAACTCACAAATGGCATCTCTAACCCTATCTCATCTTTCATACTAATTCATCATGTTAGATTGCATTGTCATTCTGGTAAACTTGAACAGAAACTGAATTCTCACAAAACATAATTATATCTTTTATGCCATGATGTAACTTGAAATGATGAAGTAATTTTTCACAATGAAATTAGAAGTAGGCAGGCGGACCACATGTTCTTTTCCCTTGGAAGACTTACCATAAGTTTACAATCAACCATTGTAGTCAATAAATGCATCAGAAGATGGACAAGAAAAAATAATTGTGAAATACATTCAATATTTAATTACTTGTGGTGACATTAATTAACGTGCTGTTGTTCTTACGTAGATGCAGAGATGGATATTGGTTTATGTATATTCTACAGATACCAAGACTTAAAGGTTTTGACACCCCAGCCCCATCAAACAGCAGATCCTTCTGTCCCTAATCCTTTTGCTGACCGCCCCATCCACTGCCAGACAACATGCCCCAGGGCCAAATTCCACAGCTCGACGCAGCCATTCCAGGATCTGGAAAAATTTCCAACATCCCAGAGGGTGTAATAGGGGCAGTGTGGCAGAGGCTGTGTCGCTTACAGGAGGGAGAAATATTGAAAACGACTTACGGTAAGCTACAGGCTGTTCGTGTACAGGAGGAGACAAATGAGAATAATACTGGTAAGATACAGGCTGTATTTACAGGAGGAGACAAATGAGAATAACCTTACTGGTAAGATACAGGCTGTATTATGTACAGGAGGACAAATGAGAATAACTTAACTGGTAAGATACAGGCTGTATCTGTAAGGAGGGACAAATGAGGAAATAACTTACAATTAAATGTAGATACAGGCAGTATCTGTACAGGAGGAGACGAAGACAAATGAAGAATAACTGCTACTGGTAAGATACAGGCTGTATCTGTACAGGAGACAAATGAGAATAACTTACTGGTACGATACAGGCTTATCTTCCAGTAAGTTATTCTCATTTGTCTTTCGGTCTCCTCCTGTACAGATACTGCCCTGTATCTTACCAGTATTATTTCTCATGTGTCTCCTCCTGTACAGAACAGCCTGTAATCTTACCAGTAAGTTATTGTCTATTTGTCTCCTCCTGTACATATACAGCCTGTATCTTACCAGTAAGTTATTCTTCATTGCTCCTCCTGTACAGATTACGCCTTGTATCTTACCAGAAGTTATTTCTCTTTGTCTCCTGCCTGTACAGATACGCCTGTTAGTTACCAGTAAGTCGTTTTCAATTTTTCTCCCTCCTGAGCACACAGCCTCTGCCACAGCTGCTCTCATTCTACACCTCTGGGATGTTGGAAAATTTTGTCCCAGATCCTGATGGCTGCGTCGAGCTGTGGATTTGGCCTGGGCATGTTGTCTGGCAGTGGAGGGGCGGTCAGCAAAAGGATTAGGACAGAAGGATCTGCTGTTGATGGGGCTGGGGTGTCAAAACCTTTAAGTCTTGGATTTATGTGGCCTGCAAATGATACATGTAAACACTCCACTCATCATCTCTCGGTCACTAAGGTTAAGAACAACAGCACGGCGTAAAAATGTCAACCACAAGTACATTAACAATATTGATGTATTTCACAATTATTTTTTTCTTGTAACATCTCTGTTGCATTTTCATTGTATCAAATGGTTGATGTGTAAAACTTATGATAAGGTACTTCCATGGGAAACATGTTGCTCGCCTGCTACTTTCTGAATTTCATGTGAAAAAATTCTTTCATCATTAAGGTACATCATGGCAAAAAAAGTTATATAATTATATGTTTTTTGTAGAATTCAGTTCTTTCAATGTTTACCAGAATATGAGAATGCATATTACATGATGAATTATGATGAAAAATTGAGATATTGTTATGAGAATGGCATTTGTGAGTTTGTGAGATTCTATTCTGAAATAAAGCAAATTTGTTTATGTCAAAAAAAATTAAAGTTGGCGTCAACAGGAAGTTGACATGCGGCAGATCTGGAAACATGCGTTACACATACAGATGTCCATAACTGATTGCTCTGGTGCCAAAATTTAGGAAGCTGGCCTGGTGTTCTGGAAAAAGTGCAGAAATGTCTCTATTTCAAAATATTCAAAGTTGCGTCAAACAGAAGTTGACATGCGGCAGATTGGAAACGCGTTACACGATATCAGTTGTCATATGATGCTCTGTTGCCAAATATAGGAAGCTGGCCTATGTGAGTTTCTGAGAAAAATAGTGACATAAAATTTTGTGACGCCGGACGACGCGACGACTAAATGATCCCTATATGTCGCCTCAAGTTTACAATCAACCATTGTAGTCAATGAAAATGCATCAGAGATGGACAAGAAAAATAATTGTGAAATACATCAATATTGTTAATTACTTGTGGTGACATTTTAACCGTGCTGTTTGTTCTTACTTAGTGCAGAGATGGATATTGTTTATGTATATTCTACAGAATACCAAGACTTAAAGGTTTTGACACCCCAGCCCCATCAACAGCAGATCCTTCTGTCCCTAATCCTTTTGCTGACCGCCCCTCCACTGCCAGACAACATGCCCAGGCCAAATCACAGCTCGACGCAGCCATCCAGGATCTGGACAAAATTTCCAACATCCCAGAGGGTGTAGATGAGGCAGTGTGGCAGAGGCTGTGTGCTTACAGGAGGGAGAAAATTGAAAACGACTTACTGGTAAGCTACAGGCTGTATCTGTACAGGAGGAGACAAA
>CAJDSM010030875.1:22366-36593 GCA_903981925.1 Ostrea lurida
TAAACTGGAGAGTCACATGTATGTACATGAACAAAGTTTACATGGATATAGCTTGATGTAATGGTCACCCGAGTCAAACCTCGTTATTTCCAACTCAATGGGACTTACAAAAAAGTTTGAGATATCCAAGGATTCGAGATATTGAGTAATATACTTAAAAGAACTTCCAATTCACGTAGACATAGCCATGATATTCAAGATATCTGTGTTCAAGATAGCAAAATTCAACTGTACTTTCTAAATTTGGATATCTAGACAAATTTCTTAGTACATCATGCACATGACCTGTTCATAATTTTGACAGTCTCTCAATTTTGACAGATAAAACAAAAAGCCTTGGTCCTGGCAGAGATGGACAACTTTTACAAAAAGAGAGTAGAAGAGGATGATAGACTGAAGAATGAAATGGAGGGCATTTTTGATACACTTAACAAGTATGTTTCAATGTGTAATCACTCAAATCATTTCCTCATAATCTGATGACAGTATGAACTTTTAAATACAATGTTAAGTGACAGTTAGACTTTGGTTTAATTTTGCTTGTTGGTACTCAGGTATGATGTATAAACTGTGTTCTGTGTTTATAAAATGTACTGTAGTTGTAGGTATTCATTAATTCACATTTCCATGTTTTGTTGGTTATAGATTACATGATGACAGAATCCGATTTAATCTTAACCTTGAAGTCCAGCTAATGTTGAAACAAGGTCAGGTAGAAGTGGATCCTACAAATTTCATTCACGATTACAAAGACAGCGCTCTGATACACCGGGGCGTGGTGGAGGAACTTAACAGTAATATCAAGGTGTGTACCTCACACTCAGGTAGACGGTAGCAATTTGTCAGGAGACTAAATTTGTGTGAAAATCAATTTTGTCAACTTTAAAGGACAAGAAATTTTAAAGAGCGTTGATTTTGTACTATTAAGTATTTAAAGGACATATTCCATGTTTTCAAATTTTTATTTTTTATGCAAAATCACTTCTTTGTATGCCTACAATGACTACAAATGTATTTTGATTATTATTTTGCTTAGTTTTCAAGTTTGAAAGCAATGAAATTCAAATCTTGCAATATGCATATTTTTCTCGGTTCTCTGCGCGCCATGGTGTGTGACGTCATCACGCCTTGAATGTAACAACTCTCAGGCATATTATAAATAAATTCGATTTAATGGACAAAAAAGGCAATGATCACGTTAACAGCTTGCAGATAGCATTACGTTCGGTGTTGTGTGTCGTTACGGTGTACTAGCTGTCAGATAAAGGAGGTAGCCTGAGTTCTTTCACTTTTTCGAAGGAAGGTGCGAGGAAATTTTGTGTCGACTCAAGGACTTTACCATAAATAAAACAGTCGTTTTGTCTTTGTATTGTTTAAAAAAATAAAGGAAAACATAAACAGTTGGACAGCAACCCGATTAATTGCGCGAGAAGGTGTTTATAAGAAGCTACACACAGATTAGTCTACAGCGTTTATTATGTCCAGGCCATTTCACGAAATACGTCACGCCCGCACTCAAACTGACCTACATAATAGCAACAACAAATACTCAGGTCTGTTCCATTTCCTACCAAATCGCACATTTAAAAATAATAATAATACAATAATTAAAGATTGAACTTGTATAAAAATTACAAATAAGAAATATGTAATTCCTCTACATTTATAATTTTTTCGTGGACGCGCTTTTAACCATGACATGAGATGTGTATTGCTGACAATGCTCTCCGGCATTACCTTGCAATCGGTATATATCACACTATAATATACATATAAAATTGATTGTTTGTTGGGTTTTTTTTTAAATAAAGCACTTGATTTATACTTTGAATTTAATTTTTTTCTTCATTTCTTCTTTGTCTCTTTTTTCTTATTGTCGATCGTGGCAGTGGCCGGGCCTGGTTGTCTACGATATACGTGTACATAACGTTTATCATAATTTGTCTAATCCAACAATGAACAAGTTTAGCTTTTGAAAAAAGCTTAGGAGTCAGCCAGTAGACTGTATTAGTGAAAGTGATGGAATTTTTCTTTTTTCAGCTTTTTTTTTTTTTTTTTTATGGCGTAATCAGAGGTGGATTTATAAGGGCGCACACTCCCTCGGGAATTTTAGAATGTTATCTTTTTGGCGATTTTTACAGATATAGACCAATCCCACGTCTCGCTGCTGACATACACGGAAAACAGCATGCAAAAATGCTTCCGACGTCCGAGAAGCACTATACACACAATTGCTTGATCAGGCCTTGTGTTTTGTTGTTGTTTTAAACGGTTACGTACATGTGTATTTTTTACATGTAAACGTCAGAAAATATTTATAATGGAAAGGAGATGCAGTTGAAATCAAACTAAACAATAAAATAATGAATGAAATTTGACAGCATAAAGATTTCCAATCATTAGATATTTGTGAAAAGGTGTAAATTTTCGTGTAATTGTAAATACTGATCTTCCCGATACCGATTATATATATATTTTTAAAAAAGTTTTTAATGTTGAGGAAGTCCCAGTACAAGGATTTTTTTCTCTTTCTTTTTTTTTTTTCTTAACCCGTATTTGAAAGTGATAGTATTCGAAGACATCTTTACAAGTTTAGCTTTTGAAAAAAACTTAGAGAGTCAGTGCAGTAGATTATCTTATTTGAGAGGAATATGGTGCTTAGTGGTTTTTTTTTTTTTTTTTTTTTATTTTTTTTATTATTTTTATTATCATTTCTTTTTAAATTAATAAAATAGAATTGAAATGATATCATCTAATTGAGGAAGTTGCACAAGCAGTTAAAGGTGTAGTAATTTTGAAAAGTGTTTTATTTATGTTAAATGAATATAAATTCTAAATGGACTTAAATTGTTAGTTGAAAGTAAATATAAACATAAGCATAATAAACCAAGTTTGAAAGCATGAAAAATATCAATCATTGAATATATGTGAAAAAGGTGTAATTTCCTCGTGTATACATGTACATTGGTTTTTGATTGTAAAGTATCTTTTAGGAAGTCTTTTATGATATATATATAACGATCGTTTTGCATCTGTATGCAAAGATCGTTATATTATATTTCATCAGAGACATATATATGTCTCTGATTTCATAAAAGACTTCCTAAAAGATACTTTACAATAAAATAAACTTTTAAATTTGGACAAAAACGAGGTTTGCCGAATGATTTCTCTGATATGGAAGTCTCAGTGCACAGATTCATCCCTCTTGTTTTTCTTCTTAACTCGTATTTTGACAGTGTTAGTACGAAAAAAAAAATGCTGTTCTGTACGCCAAGCCGTTGCACATCTAATAATAGATTGTACCGCGTTATTGATTTCCAAAATCGCTATCATTTTCTTTATGGATTTTTTTAAAGATCATATTCTAGAGGGTTAGTACTACTAATTTAGCTCAGATTTCTAGTTTGAAAGCTACTAGCTTGATTAATTGAGACTAAATTTATAGTGTGGACTGTCTGGAAGGGCCTTGCTCCTCCCCGTCGAGGCCTTTAGCGTGCGAAGTTGACGCGACCTCTATATATAGAATGATACCTCTTTCTGACGGAGTCTATTTTGAGAAAATGTTTATTGATTACATGTACCTCATTTCCAAGAATCGTTATCATTTTCTCTATTGTTTATCATTTTCTCTATTAGGTTTCTTATATCATAGTTTAAAGTGTTGATATCACTAAACTTCTTCATAAGAAACCTTTTTAATTCAGATTTCTAATTTTTTCGTATTTCATTCCCACAATTCCAGTAACGCACGCGCAGTTCAGATAACACACAATAATATGTCAGCCGCGGCTGACAAATAATAATTGCACATTTATTATAAACAACACAATTACAGGTGTAGAAAGGATAACTTTACATTACTGGTTACAGAGCGGCCCTGTCATAACAATTTACTCGCAATTACCGATAATTATACCTGATGTTTTTTCTTCTTTTGGGTATTCGCATGCACAGGTGGCTAAAACATGGTACGGTTTGAATTTTAAGACGCGAAGAATTTGTCAACATCAAAATAAATGTTGTTCAGAGAGAATAAGTTGAGCTTTTACAGACTCTAACCTTTTACAGACATCTAACACTATTTACTATATCAAAGCGTATCTGACGTCAGGTACCACGTGACTACCTAGCTAATTAAAAGACTTTTTGAAATCGGGCTTAGATTTCAAGCCGTATTGTGGCTAATTATCGAAATATTTCGGCAAACTAACTATCAGAATTGATTATTATACAACTAAGGAAGACAAAATGCGTAAGTTGACATACTTTGAAAACATGGGATATGTCCTTTAAGTATTTAAAAAATATGGCGAGTACTAATAAATGAAAATGTTTTGATAAGTCTGTAATTTTACCAAATTCTGGGAAAGTAAATTAAGCTTTGTTAATAAACTTAGATTAAAATCATCTACCAATGTGTATTCCCTTTGGACTAAATGTTAACAGACATATGCTACAAGTAATATACTTTAACAACTTGGAGAGTCCAGCTTGAAGGCTTTTAAAATACATGTATATATTATCTATATTTTGTAGCAACTGGGTGAAAGCAAGATAACAAGTATGATGGAAAGCAAGGATTTCAGAAAAGGCATTATACAATTAGAATGGTGAGACAGTTAAACACAGTGTTATACTGCCATGATATGATATGAATATCATTAATTCATGGAATCTGATGCATTATGCAATAAATAATTGTATCAGAAGGAGTGTTGGTATTTTTATTGCTGAAAACAAATATTAGCGTATCCTATCAACATTTGCAGGGAACAAAAGAGAATGCTGATGCAGATGGAGGATCTGCAGAATAAGATGAAGGACATTCAGTTCATGAAAGTCACCCGGGAAATCCAGCTGGTAAGTGTTAATGGGTGGTTTTTATTCCCAAAATATTTCCAGATTCTGAAAATATAGATTCTCTTAAACATAAAAACAGGATGATGTAAAATATAAATACATTTCAAAAATTTCTGTTGTAGTATTTATCTAATGAAGATTATGAAGGCAAAAAATCAGAAGAAATAGGGAAGTTAGAACAGACAATTCTCACCCAGCTGAAGGTAAGGATAAAATGAATTGTCTGAAAGAAATAAAGACGGAGGAAATAAGATTCTCAAGCTATTAAAGTTAAATTCATGTTTGAATTATTATTAAAAAAATACCTCTCATGTTTAAAATGTGACTCAATAGAAAAATAGCTAAATTGATAATAAAAATTCTTCAGCATCATGAAAAGAATGTCAAAGAAAAGAAGCGAATAATAAGGGACTTAGGAAAGACCATCAAATCACGGGACTCGGAAAACTTTTCCATGGACAATGATCTAACGGAGCTTAATGTAACCGTCAACGAGAGGCGGCATATAGACGATGTTAATGGTAGGTGCTGCTTCCATCCAATAAAGTTCTGTCAAATTTGGGGATCTTTCTATAAAGTCTCTAGAACTGAGTTTAGGTGGACAAAATCCTAAAATGCCCATTACAGTTTATGAGATGTCATTCTACAATATTCTCCTTCTATATATGCACCATATCCAGGTTCTCATTCACTATGATAAAGTTTCTCAATACATTGGAAAATTACTTTCAGGGCTAGGTGAGATTTTGTTGTTTTTTTCTTTCAGCTGAGAGAAGATCAGACACTGGAACAGAAAAACGATACCAAGAAATTGTCCAGCGCCGAAAGTTAGTGGACCTCGCCAAAGCCCAGGCACAGGAAGTGGCTGTGTTACGGGCGGAAGTGGAACGGTTGCGAATGAGAACTTTCCCTGCTTTAGTTCAAGTGGAGCACTAGTATTGACTCGATCAGTCTAAAGCTTTTGTGATATCCTAACTGTTTTATATAGATCTTTGTTTATTAATCACAATATTTTTGGCTTGCTTCAAAAATTTGATTAATCTGTCAACATTTTTGCATACATACATGTATAGACCTTACCTTGGATTATTGTTTGCGTTTGATAAGTTGAATGGCAAGTCTTGTAAGAATGTGATTTATTTTGTTTGCGACACTTATATAAAATTCTGAAGTTGTTTTGAAGACAGTCTTATAATTATAATGTAAAAACATTCAATATAAATTATCAATGATATGTACATTTTATACTTGATACTTTGTGACATGTCTTTACTATATTTCAATGACTGAATATTAAAATATTAAGTAATTGTATAACTTGACATGTTTTCTATTCATTTGAAAATAATACAGTACATGTAATTCTCAAATTACAAACAACAAAACCTAAGTACATGTATATATCAAGAGTCATTCAAGTTTAAAGCTCACTACAAAGAATGGACCGAGGAAGCCTAAATCTAAATACAGTTAGTCATTTCCAAATTAGCAGAGTTTGTACATGAATGTTCTGACACTTGATTTCAAGGTATAGTACTAGAAATGTATCTACTGAAAAATGGCATCACCATTGTACTGTAGTAATGGTGATCCCAGTTGTGCATATACAGGGACAGACGGATATAAGTATATGACATTGTAGAGGCACATGTCTCGTCCTAAAAAAAAAAAAAAAGAGGGAAGGGGGTCTGACCTCAATTATTCTATAATAAATAAAGACTGCAAATAATACTTTATGAGTTTTTAGGGATCAAAATTATTGTGTCGCCTGCCTGCGTTATAGTGGAGGCGACATTGTGACATTAGTCGTCGGCGTCACAGAAATTTTATTGTCACATTTTTCTCAGAAACCACATAGCCAGCTTCCTGATATTTGGCACAGGCAATCAGTATGGGACAACTTATCGTTGTAACGCAAGTTTTTCCAATGCTGCCGCATGTCAACTTCCTTGTTTTGACCGCAACTTTGATATTTTAACATGGACAAATTTCTCGGTCACATTTTTTCTCAGAAACGGACATAAAAAGGCCAGCTTCCTGATATTTGGCACAGAGGCCATCAAGTATGGACAACTGTATCGTGTAACGGCAGTTCCAAATCTGCCGGCATGTCAACTTCGCCTGTTTGAACTGCAGACTAGAATATTTTTTAACATGGACAAATTTCTTGTCTGTTTTTCCAGGAACCACACAGGCCAGCTTCCTGATAATTTGGCACAGAGCAATCAGTATGGGACCCAATGTATCGTGTAACGCAGTTTTCCAAACTGCCACATGTCACTTCCTGTTTGACGCAATTTTAATTTTTTTGACATAAACAAATTTTGTCTTTTATGTTCAGATAAGAATCTCACCAGAATGGCAGTCTCATTAACAATAATTCTCATCTGAATTCATCATTAGGAATATGCAGATTGGTCATTCTGGTAAAATGATGATACTTTAAATATGAGTGAAGTAATTTTTCAAAATGAAATTAGAAGTAGGCGAGGCGACACATTGTCTGTCCCTGGAAGAGCTTTACCACTAAGTTCATAGTGTAATGCAACACCTTCAATGTGCTGCTATTTCAAGTCTCATTTGTTTGTGGTATTATGCTCACACAAAAATTTAATGGTTCAATTCTCGTAGCACCTTTTCATCAAAAATTTATCCACATGATGTTGCTCGAAGATGAATTTGTGGCCCAAGGTCTTCTTTAGGTTCATTTGGAAAGGTCAAGGTCACGTGGAACGAAATGTTATTATTCTCACAGTTTTTTGACAAAATAAGTTGACATCTCACTCTTAGCATATTACCCTTTAATTTATAAGGAAAGAGTTCCAATTTCAATATTTTTTTGTAAGTAGTTATTGATCATTGCTCAATAAGTAGCAGGCAAATTGACTTTCAGAGAAAGCGGTCAAGGTTATTCAAACCTTACATGAAGGTTGGTGTAAGTATTATATAGGATCTCCATGGTTTGTGTTTGGATATTGAATTTGTTATCCAATCGAGTTGTAGTTTTCTATCCACAAACCCCATGGGAGAGTTCTTTTTATTTATAACGCCCCATCTTCCAGACGGGTATTAATGTTATGGCCAGTTGTTCCGTCCGTTCCAGAATAGTTTGTCCAGGCCATAACTCCTGAACCTCTTTGTAGATGTTGAACAAATTTCACAGAATGTTTGCCCTGGACCTAATGAAGTGTCATGACCTTGATCAAGGTTATTGTGTCAAAAGGTTCAAGGTCACTATACACATAAATAGATTTTAACATTGGCAAATAGTTTGTCCGGGCCATAACTCCTGGACCCTGCTTTAGTAGATTTTGAAGAATTATTTCACAAAATTGTTGCCCTGGCCCCGGGATCATGAGAACCATCTTAAGCTTAAGTTTCAAAATCCTTATTATTGCAATAAAATGATTGTGAAGTCAATCATTCAAAATAAAATTGTTATTCATATTATTCGTTTTCATCAAATTTTTAGTTTTCTGCAAATTAGAGTTCAAGGTGACAAGTAATAAACCAATTTATAAGGTGAGATTGGAAATTTATGACTTAAGTTAAGTTGTTTTCATGATCCCGGGGCCTGAACCTAAGGAAGTGTCATGACCTTGATCCAAGGTTATTGGTCAATGGTCTCTACACACATTGTCCGGGCCATACTTTTGACTGAGTGCATGGATTGGAATAATATTTCACAGAATTGTTGTCCTGGACATAAGATAAGTGTCAACCTTGAACCAAGGTATCCAAATGCACAACCAGGCATTAATCTCAATAAGTCCCAAAATAAAGACAAAAACCGGAAGAGTTGGGGGCAATCATGGACCCCTGGAACAACACCAGAGTGGGATCAGGTGGGCCTGCTAGGAGGAAAACATTTTTGAAGAATTTCAAATTCAGAAATTTGATATAAAAAAAAAAATTAAAAATACTTGTAATTTTCACTATTAAAATAGTTTTTTTATTTAAACATATATTTTTCAAATATTTTCTACTAGTTGGGGCAACCACAATACCTGTATAAAGTTTTATCCCTCAGATACCTACTCAGATATTTCCAATAACCAGTAGTCATTTGAGCACAATACCTACGGACCTTGTGATTGTAAAAATAATGGAGTACAAGTTGATGTTTATAATTAAAAATTGTCACCAAGATGTTGATGTTCATAATATTTTATGAGCAGAGACACAGATATGTTAATATGTCTAAGTTTCACCTATAGCTTGTGACTGATTACATTATGACAGAAGCTCATACAAGATGATTATTATTGTAATGAAACAAAGATTCTGTGGATGTGTCTTAATTATAATTAAAAACTTATCTAAATCTGTGATGATATATCTAATCTGAGAGTATTCTTTAGGCTAAAAATCTCTGGCCATTAAAAAATGATTAATTTTTGGACTTTCAAAATTATGATCTTTTGAGATTACAGATTTAAACATTTCATAAGTCTTATGCTTGTACATAAAATGACTCGCAGTCTTTGGTTTTAACATACACAAACTTTGGCGTAAAATATTGCTTATATTCTGCAGTCATAGAGGCGGAAAAGTCCAAATTTTGCGTTTTTCAACTTTAAATAATTTAGGGCCACATAAAATAAATGTCTGGTTCTCGGAAATTGATTTTGAAAAAGTGGTAGGTTAGGTAGGGTTTTATTTTTGTGTTTTTATTTCCCGAAGGAGCGAGGGTAGGGATTTTTATTTTTTGTTTTTAAACAAACGATAGTAAAACCTAAATGATTCAACATATTTACGAAAATGTAATTTCAAGGGCATCACTTGTAGTAAGTAAGTAAGTAAGAAGTAATTTATTTCGCAATTTTGGGCCCAAGAGGGCATACAAAGATATACATTAAACAACAGAAGGAAAGTGCATCCAAATGATAGATAAAGTAAAATAACAAAGTTATGATAAATCAACTTTCTCAATTGTGACGCAGCTATGTAATTGTAGTTTGGCAAAATTTTCAATAACACTGTCATCATTCATTACTCATAAGCCAAAATAAAGGTTTTTCTCTATTACACAGGTTTATAAAGTTTTTTATACAAAGTATTCATGGATTCTAATGAATGGTTTTCTTAAATGTTGGTATGCCTGTTACAATGCAAATGTAAAATGGAAATTCATCTTCAACACAGTCAGACCTTGCAGAACACTACATTTTCTCTCATTTACATTGTGTTTTTGTGTAACGCCCAGTTTCCAATAGCCAAAGAATGAGAACTGATTCTAAATTTGTAAAAACATTTCAAGGAGTTGAGATTACGAATTAATGAAAAATATTTTTCTCTAGCAGAATCTTTGTTTTGAATAATGAATTATGTTTCGCAGTTTGCCACATTGTTTGTCTGCAATGTCTGAAAGTGTACTACACCATGAATATTTAAATCGTCATGTAACTTATTAGTAACATTGACACAATAATTTGTTTATCATGTATAGAACAATTGATATATCTAACTTATTCAGAAATATAATGATGCTACTAGTCCAACCTACTTTTGTTGTTATATACAATACACCTTGTTTTCCATATACAGCATTTTCTTAATAATGAATTACAGGGGAATTCTAAATTCTTCGAAAATATTTAAACAGCTTTTTATAACATAAATACATAGGGAATCGGACGCAAAGTTCAACCTAACAATTAGCTTGATTGAGGCCTTTTTAGTACACCACAAATATATTTCAAGAATTTTATGTGCATTTTTCGCAGTAACATTTTTATAAAAATAAAAAAAGTTTTTCTATACCCAATAATCAGGGCGGTTGACAGAACTTGTATCTGTATTTATTGTTCCCGCAAATTTCACATTTTGCATAAAGCAGTACTGTTTATATACTGATGATCATACAAGTGTTATGCCAGGGTGTGTATTTTTGCTAATATTTCCCAAAACACTTGATAGTTTTAAATAATGAGCCTTTAAGGCTCTTTTGTAAGATCGCAAATTGACAACATTGAAGGAGGCCTGGAGAGTTTAAAAACAATTCCCAGATATTTGTACGATGGACACTTGTTTCAATGATTTGATTTTTATAGAAAATTTTATCTGATTTTTTACCGTTTTTTACAAAATATGACAATTTTCTTGTCTTTCTGAGGTTGACAGATAGGCAATATTTATGACAATAGCATTCAAGCTTTTGTAAAACTACACCGCTGAAGCCCTCCCTTCGGTTTCAGCAAATTAAACACTAAATCATCAGCATACAGTAAAACAATTTAAGGGATGTTGTCACCGAATTTCTGCCGGATTATCATTATCGTCGGAAATAGATGAGATCATTGATTAGTATTTTTAAAAAGGTTGGACTTAGCATTATCTTCCTGTCTAACAACCCACCTTAAGGTTTTCAAATGAACTCGCTAAGTTTATTTTGGAAGTTGATTTGACAGATATTATGAATGTTTGCCATGTTACATACTCTTTGATACTTTATAAAAAGCCCCTTTATGTCAAGTTGGTGCAGCCTTGTGTAGAAGCAGCTGAATGTAAAACAGTATCAAAGGCCTTTAGAAAAATCAACCAAAGCAAACATACAATTTGGGACTTATTATTTGTTATCTTTTGAATAAGGGTTTCTAAGTATAAACAGTGTGGTCACTTGGTTCTGCGTTTGGTTGAAAACCAATCTGAACTGTATTTTATTAATATTGTTAGAGTTTCCAAGTAGTTTTTAGCCTTGTATTCAGTTGCTATTAAATACTTGATAGCAAGAAGTATTGTTAATTCCTCTATAATTTGATGGGTCATGCAGGAATTAAGGCTATCATTTTTATGAATAGGTTTAATAAAGCTATTTTTTCCATTCCTTTGGGGTATTTTTTTTTTTGTTTTTTTTATTTTTTCTTTTTTTTTTTATTTTTTTTTCTTTTTTTTTTTTTTTATTTTTTATTTTTTTTATTTTTTTTTTATTATTAGTTTTTCTTTTTTTTTTTTTATTTTTTTTTTTTTGTTTTCTTTTTTTTTTTTTTTTTTTTTTTTTTTTTGATTTTTCGCCTGAAGACAAGACAAAGATTAAACAATTTTAGCATATGTTGCGTAAAAATATGGTACACTGGCTTCAACATCTCATTTTTAAATGCCATTCTAATCCAGCTGGATTTATTATTCTTTAGATGTTTTATTGATTCAATGATTTCCTTTTTTCTTTAATTTTGTATAAATCTAACGAAGTAAATTGTTTTGATATTTATGCACAGATGCACAGATGACTACAGTAAATAAAACTGTTAGATTAAATTAAATGTTTGTTGGGATAGTACAGTAAGTGTGACCCACAAAATTCCCAAATACTTTGATCCCCACCATAAAAGTGATGAATAACAAAATATCCTTTGACATATTTATGGTCTTAAATATTTTCCCAATTACATGAGTATTTCATTGTATTAATAAACCAGTCCATAAAATTTAAATTGTTATCATAAATCTTCGATGAAACATAAACGATTGAAACGGTAACCATATGTTGAGCTGGAATTTCCTCTTCTTTTAAAAAATTCCTCTGCATAAAAAAAAAATGAAAGTTACATATATTTCATATTCAAAAAATTGCACCCTTTATGAGATTATATACTAACACCACAATGATTCCTATCCAAGATAGGCATTAAAATACAATTACTTGATGATACTCTTTGAGCTCAAACTACTCATCACGAGTAGGCGTCAGAGGAGATAACTTCTTAATTTTTTCGGAGATTAACTCTTTCAATATATGATCGATAGCAGCCGTCAGAGGAATAACCTTACATTTTTTCCGGTAACTCTTGCAATACGATCGATTAGCGGCGGGAATTTTTTTTATGCAAGCTAATTAAAAACAACCCAGCGGCCAAAATTTTATAGGGGGGCGGCGGTTCTCTTGAGAACCAGATGATTAATTTTATTTGGCCTTATTTTCTTTATTTTTTATATTTAAAATGAAAAATATTTTCGTCCCAAAATCCTGAATCAGACCCTTAATGTAAAACATAAAAATCAAAATTCATAGTTGTAATATTTATTTTGATAAAACATCTTTTACAACATCCAGATTTTCCCTGAAGTACACTATCCGTGCAGGATATCTATAAATAAATACTCATTTTTTTCAGCACTTTTTGAGCCAATAGAAAGGACAACTTGGATTCCTGTCCATTAACAAGATACAGCAGGATTTATCACATTTTCACTTTTATCTGCTTAAAGCCAGAAACTTGACTTGTACATCCAAGAGCCGCAAAAAAGTCTGTTACTGTCAAAGGCCAGCGAATACCACTGGGCTGTTCTTGTAGCCTATGTAGAAAAGCCTGAAACAATAATTAATGAAGCATGTTAACGAAGGAGGTTCATGATCTTGAGGAATAATACACATATGTTATTACTGCAGTAACTTGATGGTGAAGAGTCAGATCACGTTCAAGATTGGACAGGTGCGGATCATCAGATCACACGAGACACGAAGCATTGAGTTTGATCTTGGTGATCTGCACCTGCCAACTCGACGTGATCCGATTTTTCGGATCAAGTTACTGTAGTAAATAATAATTTTATTAATACCCCTTACCTATCAGTGTTCTGACACTAAGATTTTACTATACTTAGTCCTCAGGGACTTAGTAAATTATATAATGAACTAGTCCGGCTGCCAAAGGCAGCGCCGCAGTCGCGAAGCGATGAGGGGAGAGTGCGGGAGGGGGCTTGCCCCCTCCTTGCTGGTGGGGGTCCAAAATCTGGATGCAAAAATTCGTGCATTTCAGTACAAATAAATGAAAAATTTCTGTGTACCAATTTAGCCTCTATTTACTGATTTACAAAATTCTCCCATAATATCAACTGTGCGAAAATGAACAAGATTTTACCAATTTCAATTTTCAACAACTGGGATTTTACAATTAAAGGTCCAAAAAACATTTAAAAACGTTTCCTGAATATCTTTCATTTGATAAAGTCATTATCATTTTTATGAGCATCATGGTATTATGGTTTAATTAGTTAGTAGTCCACCGACTACTATAAATGATATTTTGGGTAGTCCGGGACAAAAATTTTACTAGCCTCGGGCTACCGGACTAAGCTTAGTGTCGAACCCTGCCTATTCTTGTTACCGATAATGTGTTCCAAATATATATAAAATACACAGGGGAAATTGTTTTTTGTGTAGACGCAGTTTTGTTTATACAACAGTTTTGATATTCGCCAACAAAACGTTGTGTGATGCATTGTGACGTCATTAAATTCAGAGAGTGGTGATACGGATTCAGAAAACTAAAGTGTGATGATACATAAAAGTTCTGAATTTACAGTTAATCAATTACTTCAATCATTGGATATATAAATAAATCATCATAACTGGCTTAATTTT